>VDFB02311023.1:0-23515 GCA_007258455.2 Sequoia sempervirens | reverse complement strand
AAGGGTACCATGTGGTACACCTTGTTATTTGGACAATTCCTAGATCACAATATGAGCTAGAAAGCATAGATCAAGATTTATTCTGAAGCAAGATGTAAGTACTTTCCCCCCAGTGTATAGCAATGTAGGTGATAGATTATCATGTGATAGGATAATATGTTTGGATAGAGTATGCCCCTTTGGACAATGCCTCATGGCTCAGATAATGCTAGGTAGGATAAAGTCAATGATAGTGACCCATGTCAAGATGTTTTCCATAAGAAAGTGTAAAGCGTACACCAAACATTTGTCAAGATCAAGGTACATTGGATTGGGATAGAAATGAATTGGATTCATTTTGGATAGGCTGAGATGCTTCCACTTGAAATGGTGCATGTAGATGCTTGATTCTACACATGACGCCTATTTTCCAGGTTTTCATCATGGTACTTGTCCAAAGTGCCACCGTAGTGGTTTTCACTGGAGGACAATTTTTCTCTTGACTATTTTCTTGATTTTTTTATTTTTTTTATTTTTGATGTCACACAAAATGCATGTTTTCTAGGTTTTCATCATGGTGACAATTTTTTTCTCATGTTTGACCACCTGGTGGTGCTGATTTATATGTTGTTGTTGTCATGACATGCCAATGATATCCTGATTGGAGGAGTTGTTTTGCTAGGATACCAATGCTTGAATGTAACCCTTGATAATCCTTATCTTCCTTGTCAATACTGGAGGTAACCTTACCTTGATGCGCACATCGCAAAAGAGTGCCCTTAGAGTCCTTATGATAAAGAGTTTCTGCCAACACATGGTAAATGTGAGATTTGGATATCTTGGATGGTGAAATGTGTTGAGGGATATGATTTTCAGATGGATTGGTTGATAGTTTGGAACCTTTGACTCTCCAAACTTGGGATGATGAGCAATGATGGGTGGATACGGAGATTTGATTGGGACCAACATCTTGATATACCTTGTAGGTCGCTCTCGAAGCTTTCTTTTGCATTGTTGGACTTCTTTGATGGATGAACTTCCCCTTTTGATTTTTCCCCATAGTTTCTTTGACTAACGGAGTTTGATAGGGATGATTTTCTTGCTTTTTCTTTTGTATCCATTTGAATCTTTCTTGTCCATTTTGTTTTACTAATTATTTTGCTTCAATGACTTGTTTTGTTCTTATACATAGCTTTTTCTCTTGTTGTTGACCCCAATGAGAGGGTGGAAAAGTGTTTGGATGACTATTCATGTTATGGCTAGTTGTAGTGTTGGTAGAAATTTCATCATAAGGACTCTTTGTGCTTTCTATGTTGATGCTTGCATTAGATAAATTTTCCCCTAGTATTAGAGAGCTATCACTAATATGTTTATATCCCTTACTTGCTAAATAACCAAGACCTTGATGCTTAGGATTTCCAATAATCTAGACTGGTGCTAAGATACCATGTTCATGTAGGCCTAATCCTTTGTCTTGATGTTGAGAAATTTTATTTGTGATAGGATATGTCTTACCTTGGAAAAAAGGTGCTAATCCTTCTCTGCTCTATTGTGGATCTTCAAATGTGATAGCTTTTTCATTCATAGAATCCTCCATATGTGGGATAAATTCTTGATTGATATTTTCAACTTGATCCTGTGAAATATTAGATTTTGATGGCCCTTCAAGATATATCGGTGCTTCTTTGACTATTGTATACCCAGTGCTCTGCTACTCAGGATTTCTATTTATCTTTTCTAATAAAATATTGTTCTCCATATTTTCATGCTTAATGTCTTCAACCTACCTGGAGGATGTTTCTGATCTTAATGCTTCTTCTTGATCAATTCCAAATATGTCTATATATTTTGTGCTTTGATCATGTGCAAATATGTTAAGAGTAGGTGACTCTTGTTCCATGGTAATGATATCAATAGTATGCGACTCTTGTTTTGGAGGAAGATCATCTACATGTCCATTAGGAGTAAGCATCTCATGGGTAGATGTATGTGTGCTTGGCATATGGATGTGTTCTTTTGGAAAGCCTTGAATTTCTTGGAAGATATCTACCAAATCATTGGAATATTTTGATGGTAAGGTTTCTTGATCTTGAATTTGTATGGTATTATCTTCGACATGCTTTGGTTCACATTCCTTACATGGATCAATTTCAAAGAAAGGATTGCCTATAAAAGATCCTTGGATTTCCTCAAATTATGGACATATGGGTGATAGCTCTTGGCTTAGATTTTCTACATTGGGTATAAGTGTTGGATTAAGAGTCTTTTGATCATCAATATGTACTATCATGAGTTTGGATGATGTCAATATATTTTGAACTGAATCATTGCTAGCCTTGGGTGATTGAGTTTGATCCTGCTTGGGATTAACTTCTTGATGTATGTCCTCTTGCTCATTGGATAATGTAGAGACATTATCAATGTGATCAGTGATAGATAGCTCTTGATCGTTGCTTAAAACTTTTGAGGTTGAGAAATTGTCCATGTTTTCATTAGTGTTTGAGCCTTGAATGTCATTTTCAACTTTTGAGGTTTAGGCATTATCATTGTTGTCATTGGTAGATGGCCCTTTAATAGTTATTTCTCCTTGATCAATGAGGTCTTGGATGAGGTTTTTGAGTGTAGCACATTTGTTTGTTGTGTGACCTTTGATTTTGTGGAACTCACATTGTTTTTACTTGTTATACCAAGGAATTTTAAAGTTTGGTTCACCATAAGTTGTACTATCATTGATTTTGATAAGTTCTTGTTGTACTAGTTCATGCATGGTTACCTCTAAAGTTTCTCCCAAAGGGGTGAATTTTCTTTTTGGTTGGTAATCTTTCCTCTATAGTTTTTATTGATTGTTTTTCTCTTGATTTTTCTGAACTCCTTGATACGGAATTGAGGTACGTTTTGATATTTCATTTGATGTACACCTTGGTGTTGTGGAACTTCTTGATATTGCAGATATTGGTGGTGTTGTGGAACTTCTTGATATTGCAGATATTGGAAGTGTTGTTGATGTGGATAATGATATCATTGTGGGATAATCTCTGTTTGTTGTGGATATGTAATGTTCCAACCTTGAATAAGACATTGACGATATGTTGTATTTCGTTTTCGTTTAATTTCCTCAAGATCTCTCTCAATTTTATCTAGGGCAATTTGATGTTTTGGATTTATTCCTTGATGGTGATTTTTAAATCCCTAATTTTGTTGCCCTATTTGATGTTGTTACCCTTGATAAGAGTAATTTGGGTAATATCTCGACATGTTTTGGGGATGTTTTGATACTCAAAACCCTATCATAAGGTCGCTTGGTTTATATTTCTAAGAGGATCATACCTATGGCCATGCGGGAGGTGGTAATACAGGTCTTACAATTGCTATGTTTTCTTTTTCTTTGATGTAGAGAGAGGTTCATACACTCAAAACCCTCTCTAAAATTCTCTCAAACAATTGCTAAAACAAAAACAAAAACTTGCAGTAAAACTCCACAAAGTGTTTACAAATGGAACCATTAAAATTTCTCAATTCAAGAAATCTGATTACACAAAAATTTCATTCATCAAAAGGACTCATATTCAGAAAATAAACATATTACATTCATCATATATTCAAAATAAATACATTTAAAAATAAACAATGCTCAACAGTGTGAGTTTTTTCAATCTGCTCATGTTCCAGCTCTTCAACACCACCTGTAACTCTTGTAGCTTATCTTCATGTCTTAAAAAATTCTTGAATTCAATCATATTCTAAAATATTATTTTTATCTTCATTATGCATCCCTCATTGCTACCTTGAATACCTCCAAAATCCCTCTTCTCTTCTCCTATTCCTCTTCTCTTCACAAGCTAATTTTCTACACTTTTTCTTGTGCAACTCCCAAGAGCAACCTACAAGTTCTTTCTCCAAACTTGCTGCTATTGATTGATGCCCCTTTAATACATTAAAGGCTCCATTTTATATTTATCAAAAAAAAAATTAGATACCAAAATAGGCACCCCAAATCAGCTCTTCCTTTTCCCTCCAATTGTCTTTTTGAAATTCCTCTGCTTGTGCTTAAAATTCATCATTAAATGCTTCCAAATATGGTACACAAAGTTGTTGCACCATATTCCAGACTTGCTACTGTAAATTCCTCATAAAAATCAACAAAATCATGAACCAAGTCATGCTCATTCACATTAATTTGAAAACTGAAGTCATTAATTAATTTTTCCCAAAAAAAACTAACTTTTATGTTTTAAAGAAAAAATATGCTTTTCTTATCTTGGGTGTCCACTCTCTCCATCCCTATTTTTTACGGATTTTGGAATCTCAAAAATAATATTTAAATTCAATAGAAAGTCTCGAAAAACCCATGCCAAAATTTCCAATTTTGAATTTCAAACTCCAAAACTACCTCCTACACTTTCTCTCACTCCAAAAATGAAACATTTAAATAAAGACCAATTATTTAATAAATTATTTTGGCCTCAACATTGCAATTTATTTACCTATTACATAATTAAACCAAACCTTAGGAAATTAAAAATTAAATTCTTTCTTTTTTTTTCTTTTTTGGTCGATGAGGATAGCCCTTTGACCGTGGATGCTCCTACATCAGACACCCATGGTAGAAATAAATGTTTCCCAAGTTGCACTCAGAAACATTTGTAAACCCTATGTTTGTCTTGGATCCGCCTCTCTTCTTTGTCCACTAGTATTTCTTTGTTCACCAATTTCTTCAACTTCACAACATTATCCTCTTTCATCTTTACTCCTCTACCCTCTATTGCTGGTGTAATTTCTCCCACTCTTTCCACCTTATCTTCTCCATGAAATTTCATTGTTTCAATGCCTTCTGTAAAACACAACATCATTGCAATCTGATTTCTTTTACTCAGAACAGCATTAGTACCATTATCAAGAGACTCATTTTCCATTCCTCCTAACAAGGAATCATAGTCACAAATCAAAACATCTTCTTGTCCACTATTCTCTAACAAAGATTTACCAGAAAAAATTTCATTTACCTTCACTTTACACTCCCCCAATTTAACTTCATCAAATTGATCTACTACTGCAATAAAATCCTCTATTTCTACATTCTTATTGTCATCAAAGTAAACACAAAAATATTATTTTACCTCACTTTTACCTGCAACCTTCATCTCATCTGAGATTAACTCATCCCACTCTCTTTCAATTGTTGCCATTCACATCAATAAATCATCCCCTTCACTTTCTTCTATGTCCTTCAAAGGACACTCTTCGGCTGCAACTTCATTATAATCACATTCATCTTCATAAATACATTTATCAAAAATGAATTTTACCTTTGTATCTTCCACTACTGCAACTCTTTCTTCCCTTGCAATAATTTGATCCCATTCTCTTTCAATCTGATTGATTAAATCATCCTTCTCAACTTCATAGGTGTTATTTAAATAACTCTCTTATACTGCTATAGTCACTGTAGTCTCATCCTCCATGTCTTTCAATAGATATCCCTCTTCAGGTTCATCAATCTCTTCGTACTCATACTCTTCTTCTTCCTTAGTGTCGCATTCATGACACTCTGCTACTGCTTCTTTCTTACCTGCAGTCAAAACATCATTAGAAAGATAAAACTTATCTTCAACTCTTCTCTCCTCTTGTTTCCTCCTTTCAATCGCATCCCTCAATTCATTTATTTGTTGTTGCAACCCTATCATTTCTCTTTCTCAAAATCTCCTTTTGATTACCTCTAGTCTAGGAATCCTTAGAATCCATCTAATGAAAATGCCCTTTCTCCTTTCCATTTTCCAAGCTTCTTAAAGCTATAACAACACAAATCTTCAACTTTCAAGATTCAAAAATGTAAACTACCTTTCTTTCAGTGATCTATTTACAAATCTTCAACACCTTCAAATGTTATCCACACACTCTCAATTCCCTAATAAAGCTTCAAACCCTCAGGCTTTGCATATGTGAACTTCCTCACATTCGGTGATCTATTCACAACTGCAAGGAATATCTCACTCGCACGACCATCCTCTACCCAATGAAGACTCTGGAAGATGCTTCCTCTACCCACCTTCTCAGAGTGGAGGAACTCTACACCTTCTACCCAACTATATCTTTGTTAGAGGATAGCAGTTACAGACCCTCTTTCATGTCTGCAACAAACATGCTTTCCACAACTCTTTCTCTTGATCATCAACCGAAAATCCTGGTGCATACTCTGCACTCTCAAGATCTTTTGGCTTCAACACAAACTCGTCACTCTCAATGTCTTTTGGCTTCAACCCGCACTCATAGGTCCTACTGCAACTGCCTCATGTTCAGTGCTCTGTTACAAACTTAGGAAATCCTGCTCTAATACCATTGATGTAGAGAAGGGTTCATACACTCAAAACCCTCTCTAAAATTCTCTCAAACAATTGCTAAAATAAAAACAAAAACTTGCAGTAAAACTCCACAAAGTGTTTGCAAATGGAACCATTAAAATTTCTCAATTCAAGAAATCTGATTACACATGAATTTCATTCATCAAAAGGAATCATATGCAACAAATAAAATTCTCATATTCATCATATATTCAAAAGAAATACATTTAAAAATAAACAATTCTCAACAGTGTGAGTTTCTGCAATCTGCTCATGTTCCAGCTCTTCAACACCACATGTAACTCCTATAGCTTATCTTCATGTCTTCAAAACTTCTTGACTTCAATCATCTTCTAAAATCTGATTTTTATCTTCATTATGCAGCCCTCATGGCTACCTTGAACACCTACAAAATCCCTCTTCTCTTCTCCTATTCCTCTTCAAATTGTTCTCCCTCAAAATTTCTTCTTGCACCAATTTCTAGCTCCTTCAACCTACAAACTTCATTTGGAAACCTCTGCTGCAATAAACCATGATTTACAAAAAAAATTGCTGCTGAAAAAAATTTCTAAAACCTACAATAAACCTTCACTAACAATATCCACAACCCTCCCAAGAAAAGAACTATGGCTGCAACAACAACCGTCCCATTCTAGTCAAGAATGGCTACCAAAACACACCCCAAATTACCTGTAATCTTCAAAAACTTCTCCAGAAAGAAGTCACAACCAAGATGGGAATAAACGTCCAAAAATTAATTCTCAAAAACTTTCCATAATATAGAAAATGCTTTCATAAATCCACTCCCACCAAAATTTCCAAAATGGGAGTTAATTCCTAGATTTCAGGCATTTTTCAATGTAACTCCTTGCCAACTCACCTTGAGCACCCACTTTTGCATGCATAATTTTAGTAAATTTTTAAATGAATCATTAAAACTTATAACTCCCTCCAAACCATGCCTAAGTCCATTTTTGCTAATTTTTGAAATTGACAAATTCCAAAAAAAATCCCTCCTAAATTATCTCCACTCCCAAAATTTGCAACAAAATAATAAAAGGAAATTATACAATATTTATTTTATTCTAACCTTTCAAATTACCATATAAATAAATCACCCACCAAACCTTAGGAAAATATAAAAATTAAAATGCATTCTTTTTTTTTTTGGTTGATGAGGATAGCCCTTTGACCATGGATGCTCCTGCATCATTCTTCCTCTTTGTTTAAGATGATTGATGTGGTGAGAAACTGATGGGGTGTTTCATTTTTCTCAAATATAAAGTTCCTCAAACTACTTATGATGTCGGCATGGGTACCTTCAATGTGCATGAGAGTAGGTTGAATAATAGGTGCTACAAGGCCTGGTTGTTGAACAGGAGTTGTGGATCGCCAGATTGTCATAAGGTGTGATGGTATTTTGGGGTGGTTTGCTATGAAACTCAAAAAACCCTAAGGCTTGAGTGTTGTTTTGGAATGTGGATTCTTTTTTTTGGAAATTAAATGTTGAAGAACGAGGGTCGATATTCCACTTCTTTGTCTAGAGGATATGTTGTGGGAAAGATACTTGAACTATCTATGAGTTCCAAGTAATTGTTGATATTGTATCTCTGGAAATTTTATGGGTTAATAGATTGATAGCAGTAAAACCAAAATCCCAAAGAGATAATGAAGAAAAAAGGAGAAAACAATGAAAACAAAAGGAACCATCTTACCAACGTTTTCAAACTCCATGATTTACCTCCATTATACCTTCTAGCTTGCTGCAAATTGAAGTTTACCTTCAGATTCTTTGAGCAACCTATGAAAATTTCAAGTCCTATGCAAGTGTTGAAGGATTTTTACTATGAAAATGCCCCTAAATGCTTAAGAGAAGCTTTAAGTATGCAGGAAAATGACTGTAAAAATGAAGACCAGAAATTCACGTGAAAGCTTCAGGAGAGAGAGAGAGAGACCAAAATGAATTCAAAATCGCCATTTTATAAGAAAAGGTAATTTTGAATAAACGGACGAGATCAAGAGTCAAATCGACAGACAGGATTGAAAGTTAAGATAAGGACAAAATGGCTAAAAAAAGGATGGAGAATCAAATTTGTAACAGTCATTTGATTTTTGAATGGAAAAGGCATCTTTTGAATTAAAAATCATTTTAATTCAAAAGTAGAGAATCATATGACAATAGGCAATAAATGCCCATTTTCTGCCAAAATAAGAAATTTTGACCATTTTAAATACGTAATCATTTTTTTATTAAAAATGAGGAGAGTGACATGTGGCCATAATTAAATAAATTAAAGAATTTATTTAATTAGAAGAGGTATATGTAAAATATTGACGTATTTAAATAAATAAACAAGATTTATTTATTTAAATAATCTAGAAGAATTAGTGGACAGAAATAATTAAATAAATTAAGAAATTTATTTAATTATAAGGAGACATTAGATAATTAGCGACGTATTTAAATAAATAAATAAAATTTATTTATTTAAATAATCAGGAAGAATAAAGAGACATAAATTAATTAAATAATTAAAAATTATTTAATTAATAAATGAAAATGGATCGAATAACATAATTAAATATTTTAATTACACTAGGACGGATGTGGTGAAAAACAGAGCTTGTAGGCCCAGGTCAATTTTTAGTGTCTACATTTTTCCCCTCTTTGTCATAATGCAGCCTATTGCATTGTGACAAAGAAAAATAAGTCAAAGTCATGCCCCAGCGAAGGGACGGAGTATCGATGCGGAATTTTTTCAAATTTTGGCTTGGCAACAGAAAAATTTGAAAAGTGTCCCGACAAGTTAATTTAAAAACCAGAAAAATAATGGTGAGACGGTTTCGAATTTGGAAGTGTTTAAGGTACCCAAAAGGGTAGTCAAAGGTGGTGAAAAGAGCCTCCAATAATAACAGTTGTGAAAAATCTCACTTTTACCCTATAAATAGGTTGAAATTGGGGGTAAAATTCATTTCATTTTCAAATTTACTATAGTAATTTCAGAGAGCTTAGAGCGAGGATAGCAGTAGAGAAGATGGTGATCCCGATCACAGAGCACCACGGGTACATTGTCAGGACCTACAGACGACTAGAGGGCGTGGAGCCAGCAGTATGTACCCTTAGCTCACTTCATCAATTTATCATTTTTCATGCCTTTTTGGGGTTTCTAGGGCTAGGAACACATGTGTTGCGACGCATTTGCATTTGCATAAACTGCAATCGCATTCATGTTCAACACATTTCATGTGTTGCGACGCAAACACGAAAGGTCATTAGCTTAGGGTCAAAAGTCGCAACGCAACTACTTAAAGTTGTGGCGCAATCACCAATTTAAGCCGCATTTGATGGTTGTAAAGCCACATTCGAATTATCACGATGCATTTGGCGACCGTAATGACACATTTGAAGTAAATGACGAATGTGTATGAAATCATGATGCAAGTGAAATTTTGCGACACAATCGCAGTGTGGAACGATGCAATCATCAAATAGCGACGCAAACATAGTACAAAATGACACAAACGCCTAATTGCAACGCAATTGAAGCAAACGTGACGTATTTGTTTTTGACTTTGACTGATGGTATCTTTGTGTTGCGTCAACTTTTAAATTCCTTTGGCTTAGACTAGGTGATAATGATAAGTTTCAAGGAGATGATGACGTGTGCTTTGACATGTGCAGAGACAGTTAGCACCTTTTTACACGCAGGAGAGTAGACCATTGACCTGTGCATTCAGAGACAAGTTGATGGATAGAGAGTGACGGCGATTGATGCAACTGGGTCTCTACTATGTCACCTATATGCCCGTTATGCGGGAAAATAGGGGACTCATGACAGCATTATGCGAGAGGTGGCACTCTGAGACCTGCTCTTTCCACTTGCCGACTAGGGAGGCTACAGTTACCCTCAAGGACGTTTATCGGATTCTACGCCTACCAATCCAAGGAGAGGATTTTTTATGACCCATGGCATGGATATTAGAAATTCATTAGCTACAATCATGATCAAGGTGTCGGGTTGGGTATTGAGGGGTATGAGATCTGGTGGGAGTTCATGGCAGAGCACTACAGACGATTTGATGCTCTATTAGCGACATTGATTGTTGGTGTAGTTATTCCAAATCACTGAAAAAATGGGTTTCCCATTGGCTGGGGGGATGTACTTGTTGGCATGAGGCAAGACATGATGGTTTATGCTTAGGGACCTTGTTTATTAGGGATGTTATATCATCAGTTGCATGAGGTTGTGTATGGGAAGACACAGAGCATTTCTTACGGGATGACCCTTCTTATGATTTGGGCATGGGAGCATGTTGCCATTTTTCGCCCATTGATTGAGAGGCCACAGTTGGTAGATGGCATGCCATATGTATATTACTATATCGGTGCCTTACAGCAGAGACACTATGGTGAGACAAGTTGGTGGAGACATAGGATTGACACCATGACTGTATTTATCTGGAGACCATACAAGGATTGTGGGCAGTGGGAGGATGAGGTAGATCATCTGAGTTTATGTCGGTAGTATCGATATCTGATTGGCCAGATGGTGTAGACACAGTTGATTGTAGAGATATTTGTTGCAGCAGGTTCTTAGGCAGTTTGGCGAGCAACAGGGTATTTTGACGGGACAGCAGAGTATTGCGAGGTCATCTTGGGAGTCAGCATGGGGACTGCCCATATCTATGGCCTTTGCTACTCAGCAAATAGATAACTGGTGCACAACAGTGGGGATGGAGAGGAGGCATTGTAGATCTAGGGACCACTACAGATTTTGATTTATGGTGGCAGACACATAGGCTGTTCCCCTCTCGGATCCGGATGGACCAACACCGGTGGACTAGAGTCCATTATTATCTCGATCAAAATCGATCATCATCAAGATCAAAACAAAGGATCATCAGGATAATAAAATCATCAAATCATCATCAATCAAAGTCCGAGAAAGGGCGAGCGAAGATTAGAGGAGAAGGACAAGAGGGATGATCAGCAATGTGTGGAGAGATAATGGGATGATGATGGGCCAGTATTACGGTGCCACCATAGATCAACAAGTTTTTGACCTTTAGAGGAGACTTGATGAGAGCACTGCACAGGTCAGGGCTTTACAGGCTAAGCTTGAGCTAACAAGGGTCGAGTGGGATCAGGCTGAGATTTGAAGGCAAGAGGCAGCACAATGGTGTGTAGAGTTTGCAGAGCTATGCACAGGGCCTTTAGGAGATATGGCTCGTGAGTTTTCCAGGGTGAGTGTTTGGTATGGCTAGTACAGGACCCTCTATGAGCAGGTAGTGCCTCCCGAGCAATGAGATCCTACACTGTCGCACTCACAAATGAGGACAAGAAGCAGCCATAGATCAAGGAGTGGGATCAGCAACAGGAGCCACACTAGTGCGGGAGAGTCTACCTCCTCAGGGCACACATCAGGGCATAGGTCCCACCACTCACGCAGGTATGCCTCAAGTCATCATTCGAGCCACAACCATGGTTCTACTAGATCAGGGCAGAGGTCAGTGTAGAGGCAGCCACTAGTGACAGACACCTTAGTTGCTTAGGTTATAGATACGGCTCAGACAGCTCAAACAGAAGTTACAGTGACAGATGCCTTAACCACTCAAGGACAGTTGATGATGACCATGATGGAGTTGGTTCCCTTGACAGAGCATCGATCCCCCAGATCTTCTCCTTGAGGAGATGAGGAGAGTACCTCCTAAGATATTGACATTTAATGTATTATGACATTATTGACTATTGAGCATGCGAGCTCCATTTTTGGGATATCTCTTTGACTCTATCCTGTGAAATTGACTTTTGAGATTATATATATATACGATGCAGTTTTGATGTGGCCCATTTGTTTTATGTTATGTGATGATGTGTTATGTGATGATGATGATGATGATTTAGATGACATGTTTTGATTATGTAGCTATAACACCTATGTGATATTTATTTGATGCATTTTATGATTCCTATGATGATGTTATATGTATTTCTATGTCATGGATGCATTTATGATGAAATGCTATGTTCTATTTATGATTATATGCTACGATGATGCCATGGATGATACTGATGATGATAATATTTATGTTTTTATTTGTTTTCATTTCCTTCCCATGATTAGGATGTACTAATGGATGACAATATTGTATATGGATTATATAACATGTGATTGGCATGATGATATGCCATGATTTACTATGAAAATCTATGTATGTAATTAGATTGTTTTATGATTTGGATCTAATCTAATGCAAATGTCTAATGTAATGCAATGTCTATATGATTATGTACAGCGAATGTATTTTTGTATGTCATAGGATATTATCAAGAGACAAAAGAAAGACGAGGTGACCAAAGAGAAGGAGATGGATGTTAGTAAGATGAAAAATCCTTCAACACATTTCCATAGGACTACCAATTGTTGCTCCTAATCATCATTGGGAATATTATTGTGATGGCCAACAAACACCATGATATGATGTAAATCAAAGTGTGGAAGGTCATACCATCACTTGACATAAACAGTTACAGACAAGGATGATCATGACTCATACTACAAGTGTATTTGCCCCAATCGTTTTGTCATAATCAACCACAAACAGTGAAGACAAGCAAGACAAATCATGAAACTTCATTGCTCCTCTAAATCTTGTTGTTAGGACATCCTTGAGGAACTAGCAACATGACTGTCAAAATACATAATAAACATCATAAAATTAAATGTCAAATGCTTGCCAAGTGTCTGAATGTCAAGATGTCAAGTTTTTCAAAAATGTTGAATGTCTTGGTGTCAAAGTGCCAAAGTTGATGATGTCAAGATGTTAGATTAGTGTCAAGTTTAGGAAGGACTCATCTTAAATGATGTCGAGATGTCAGATTTAGAAAGGACACATTTTGAATGACGTCGATGTCAGAGTGATACCAAATTCGGGAAGGACACATCTCGAACGTCGATGTCAAGATGTCGAATTGATGTCAAGTTCAGGAAGGACACATCTTGAACAATGTCGATGTCAAGATGCCAAATTGATGTCAAGTTTGGGAAGGACACATCCCAAACGATGTTGATGTCATGATGTCAAATTCAAAAAGGACACATCCTGAATAACGTCAATGCCAAAATTCCAAGTTGATGTCAAGATTCAGGAAGGACACATCCCGAATGATATTGATGCCATGATGTCAGATTCAGGAAGGACACATCCCGAATAATGTTGATGTCGAGAGGAACATATCTCGAATGTTGTAAGAATCCTCAAAATGTCAGATGATTGTGACGACACCTAAGAAGGACACATCCTAGGAAAATGTATAAGTGACAGGGCTATCCTTCAGAAGGACACATCTAAAGAGTAAGCAAGATTTGACTAGGTTGACTGAGTTTGACCGATTTTGATATGCCAAGATGATTGTCATGCTTGATTGAAAGATTGCAGAAGTTCGCTTGGGTAAATTGTATGTTCGAATTTGAACAAAGACCATGATAAATTTAAATACTATTTCATGTGTGAGAAAATCGTGCAATGAACCCTAATGGACTGACCTAGTGTGGCCTCAGAGGCTCATCAACAGATGGCCTTGCCTACGTCATACACTCAGAGACCTCGTAGTTCGACACGATCAATGACTTTTTCTTGTTGACCAAAGATTGAGTAATGATTTATTTTGACAAACCTAATAGGACTGACCTAATGTCTCAGGGGCTCGAAGATGAGCCTTGCCTACGTAGTAAATGTGTAGAGACAACATACTTCGACAATGACAAAGGCTAATCAAGACTTGAATTGACGTGACTGTGTTGACTGACATGACTATTTTTTTGGATTTAATTTTTTTTTATGTTTTTTTAGAATGTTTTTTTATTTTTTTAGAATGTTTTTTTATTTTTAAGTCTTTTTTTAGGACATTTTATGATTTTTAGGTCTTTTTTTAGGACATTTTATGATTTTTAAGTCTTTTTTCAGGACCTTTTTATGATTTTTAGGTCTTTTTTCAGGACATTTTATGATTTTTAGGTCTTTTTTCAAGACATTTTATGATTTTTAGGTCTTTTTTCAAGACCTTTTTATGATTTTTAGGTCTTTTTTAGGACATTTATGATTTTCAAGATCACGTGTGGTAGCCACTGTAGTCTCATGATAAAAGTTTTCCCCTAGTCAAGTTGAGAATGAGCCAGGCAAAATGGAATGTAAAGAAAAGGCATGACTAGCATGGATAGTGGATAGTATGCAAGACTTGATTTCAACCATTGTTAGCCATGGATGGAAATGTCATGATGTCGAGGTGAAGTGTTATGATGCATGTCGGAAAAGAGTATGTTATTAGTGACAAAGGTAGATAGAGTGACAGTAGATGGCACAGCAATGACTGACTACACATGGCACCTGTTTGTCAAGTTTTCACCATGGTACTTATCCAAAGTGCCTGTTTACCAGGTTTTCACTATTGGATGAATTATTTCTCTTTATTTTTGTCATTTTATTCTTTTTCTTTTTTTTATGTCACCAAGATGCCTGTTTGTCAGGTTTTCATCAAGGTGATGATTTTTGTATTTTTCAATTTTTTGTATTTTTTCAGGACTTTTTCCCTAGCTCTCTGAAGCTAGGTATAAAATTGATAAATGCCAGATCCATGGAATTCCTTGACGATGCCCCGATCTTGTGTAGATGACTATGTTGGATGTAAGGACCTGATCGGGATGAGGAGTACGAGTGGAAAATATGAAGGATGATAGATGTGACGAATGAAAGAGGCTATGGTAGGATCCCTAATGTGCGCACTATGTGGACCATCAGGCCTTAGCCGAAAAGGAGCTTGGGCAACCAACAAGCTAGAGTACAAGAAGGAGTTGTCATCAAAGATACATTGAACGACATCACCAATGGAGGGATATGATGGATATGTGAACATGGATGGATGGAACAGAGTATATGGTATGAGTGAGAGTGACATGGATAGAGACCTTGGATCAACAAGTGCTTTGTTTGAATTTTTGCCTTGATAAATGCCCCCAGTGATTTTTGATGGAGAGGCATACTTTGAGATCGACTTTTTCTCATTTTCATTTTTGAATTTTATTTATGTTTTGTCTGATAGCTTTTTATTTTGGCTATGGGACTTGTCTTGATCTTCTTTTCTTTCTTTTGATTTTTTATCTCCTTTTAAAGATATCTCGTTCATTGGAGCTTTTCCTTTATTCTTTTCCTGAGCTATGATTTTTTGATCCATTTCTATGATGCGAGTGGACATGTGTGAAATGGGGGAAGTAGGTGAAGTAAAAGGAATGTTTAGTGGATGAATGGGAGTGCGATACCATTAATGGAATCTTTTGGACTATCCTTTTTTGTACTGTTAACATCAAAGGAGGCTTGAACATCCTTAATGACTTGGCAAGATGACTTAGTAGAGATGACAATAGGAGATTCATATCCTAGCCCAGGGTAGGTGGGATGGAAGGATGATGATTGGATATCCTCAACGGGGTCATGCTCAAAGAGTGGGTTATCGTAAATTTCTTGGTCAAATAAAGGGTTATAATAGATATGAAAAGCTTGAGAGGAAGTAGATATGGCAAAGGCCGATGTGTCATCAGGGTCCTGAAAGGTTTCAATCCAAGCACGGCCATCCTTTTGTGTTCCTTCTGTAACTATCTTGACATCAACATTAGAATTTTGTTCTCTATTAGTGGCATTAGCATTGTCGTTTGTTGGTAAATTATCCATACGATATTCTCCACATCCCATGTCATGAATTTGGACCTTGGGGTTTGATGGTGGGCTAAATGGAGTGTATGACTTGGTCAATGAAGATGGATCAATGTAGTGAGATGATGTGGCGATGGATGTGGAAGTGGAAGGATTCACAAGTGCTAATGGGTCAATGAATTTGGAAGACAAAGATGTTGAAGCTTCCCTATTGATAGGCACTTGATGCTCTGAGACACCGCGTAAGTTGGTACAATATTGGAACAGATCAGGGTCTTTGTATATAGTAATCTCAATGCCTTCAAAAGGAAACTTCAAACATTGGTGATACGTGGAGGGAACGACTTTCAGTGTGTGGATCCAAGGTTGACCGAGTAAAATGTTGTATGGGATGTCCAAATCCAGAACTTGACAAGTGGTGTCGACAATGACTAGCCTGATTCGAATTGGAAGTGTAATTACACCCTGAGAGGAACATTTTTCATCATCATATGCCTTGATAACAATGCTTCTTGTGGCGTCTATGTAAGCATCAGAAAATCCTAGTGCCTTGACCAATTTTAAGGAACATATATTCAGTCCTGCTCCGCCATCTACTAAGACTCGTCTGACCTTATGTTTATGAACAAAAAATTTGATATGAAGGGCATCATTATGGTTGGATTTGGATGACGAATAGTCTTGGTCAGAAAAGGTGATATGGTGGGGATTCATGAGATATCCTACCATGGCTTCGAATTGGCTGACATCAATATCTTGGGGAACGGAGGATTCTTGCAATGTTTTATCTAAGATGGCCTTATGGGCAAGTGAGATACATAACAACTCAAGGATAGAGATTTGTGCCGGTGTTTTTCCAAGCTAGTCAATAATACTAAAGTTTCCTTTAGGTTGGGACTGCTTGTTTTGTGGACGCGATTGCGACTACGAAGTGGACGGGCCAGCTATTGTTACCTTTGGTTGTCTAGGGGGAGGAGGGTCGGCTATGGTGACCTTTCCACCACGGGTGATGAAATTGCATTCAGGGGCCTTTCTAACAGTGACTATGCAGACATGTTCATCAGTTGTTCTAATGTGATGTACGATAGGTCCCCCGAAATAGTCACATCCAATACGGGCATAGTTGGCTTGACCATTGTTATTTGTATTTGATGTAGAAGGGTTTCCAGAACCATGATCCTACAGTGGGTTCTTGTGTATTTGTGTATTGTATGGTCTGCATTAGAAGCAAATTGTGGTCCACCAACTTTAACGATACACTTTTCAATAGGGTCTTGTACTAGATTTTTCAATTGTCTACAGGAAGAGGTTTTGTGTCCTTTTATTCGATGATAGTCACAAAATTCGTTATCATCCCACCAAGATGGTTTAAACTACCTAGGGTCATATGGTTTGGGGTCCTCAAGTGTGATGACACCATTCTGAAGGCATTTCCTGAGAACTTCTTCAATAGGCTCACCCAAGGGAGTGTATGTACGTCCTCTAGGGAATTGTTTGGGTTGTCTAGGTTGCCTTTGAATTTGATTGTTTTGATTTCCTTGGTTATTCGGATTTATCTGGATAGCATTAGCAGCATAGGTTTTTGTCATCATTTGTGTGTTTTGTGGTTGTGTCCCTTTTAGAGTAATCATAGGACCCATAGCATTGACAGCCTTAGCATCGACTACACCATTGTTGGTGACATGTTTGTTCTTAACCCAGTATTTGTTTTTGTCAGCAAGAGGAGGGTTTGCATTTGTGTTTTTAGGACCATATTTCAGTTTTCCTTCGGCTATGAGGGCTTGTTCAACTTGGACACCTCGTTCAACTAGGTCTGCAAAAGTTGTGCAACAATGAACACGCAAGCCATTTTTCAGTGGGCCCAATAACGTTTGTACGAACATGTCAACTTTTTCCTTTTTAGGTATGTCTATATGACAGCGACTCACTAGGCCCCTCCATTTTTGAAAGAATGGTAAAAAAGTTTCACCCGAATCTTCTTGTGTGAGTTGGCTTAAGTTGGTGATGGAGGTGTCTGTGTCAATGTTGTATGTGTAATTTTTCATGAATTTTTCAGCAAGTTCTTTCCATGACTGTATTCCAAGTTGCAGTGTATAGAACCATTCTAAGGTTGGTCCTGCAAGAATTTTAGGAAACAGTCACATTAGATATGTGTGCTCATGAGCAATATCCACACTTGTTATGAACTCTCTGATGTGGTCAAGTGGATTTGCTTTACCCTTGTATTTGTTGAAGTTTGGAGCCACATAACCATGTGGAAATGGTGGCATGTACAAAGTTGTATCAAAAGGATATGGACACAAGTCATATGGCATTTGTGTCTTCTTCTCAAAGGTTTTCATATTTTCCATCTATTTTTGAAGGTCATCCACTCTTGCTAGCAAGGCGTGTACGATGGGATCATTGGTTGCCTGAAAGTAAGGTATGTTCTAATTAGGTGTTTGTTGATATTGCTAGTTGTGAGTGGGAATTTGTTGTTGAGTATGAATCTTGGACGAGTATGTGGGAATATGTGACCCAAACATGTTTGTTTGTATTTGAGATATTTGAAATCCCCGACTCATTTGATTGCCAAGGTTACACATTTTTTGCGTCATTTGAGTTCCTTGTCCTTGTTGAAAGAATTGTCCATGTAGCATGTTGGTGTTTGTTCCTTGGGAGTGTCCATGTGGTGTGTTGATATTTTTTCCTTGGCCATGTGTGATGTTCATATTTTGTCCTTGTCCATGTGGGATGTTTAATTGTGATGATGTATTAATGTTGTGTTGAGGGCCTTGAATGAAGACTCGTCATGGGTTTCCTCCAAAGGGATTAGATGAGATTCCACCATAAGGATGTGATGAGGATGCCCCCATTTTCATAGATGAAGATCCCAACATAGGGTTTGTGGGATTTTCTCCCGTTGATGTGAACCCAATGGTTATTCCTATCATTTGTGATAATGATGTGGACATTGTAGGCATGGACATAGTAGATGGATGTTGTATTAGTTGAGGTGGAGGTGTTTTGACTTGTGGTGCCACTAGATGTCACATTAATGGTGTCAGTCACAACTTGTGTGGTGACCACAATGTTATTGCTATTGGGGGCATTGTTTGTGTTTTCATGAGATGTCATGGTTTGTGTCGCGTTGTCTGGAGAAGAAGGTCTTATGGTATTAATGTCGAAGCCTTTTGGTAGTTTTTCCCCTTGGTCCAAAAGCATAGCAAGGTATCTGTCAAGATCATTCAAGACCAATTCTTCTACAAATGAAGCTATGTCAGGGTTTTGAGCGGCAACATCTAAATCCTCTGCTAGTACTTGTCCATTTTGGTCTCTCTGTATGAATTGTTCAAAAAGTGGATTTTGAAAGGAAGTTGACATACTCATGGATGATTGTACTTTCAAATTTCCAAATGGGTCATCCTAAATCTAGTCATTGGGATTGGTGTTGGTGTTGGTGTTGTCAAAGTCTTGTCCAAAGTCTTCCATTTGTCTTTTCTTTCTTTGAATTCTTGTTTCCACCATCAAGGAAATTACTCAAATGAAGTGATGACAATGCAAGTATGACACTAGTCTATTTTTGTCTTTTTGTGCGATAATGGATGACAATGCAACGAGATGATAATGTTTACCTAAGGAAATGTGTAATGTCCAAAAGCTAAAGTGATGATTATGACTAGGATGACGATGATGACAAGGTGCAAAATAAGGACTAAGATCATTATGTCGACTAAAGAGGCAACTAATGCAAAGTCTAGGTCCAAAATGACGAATAGGATGAATAATATTTTTGTATTTTTTGGGAATAAAGTATGCAAGGTATAAACTAGAATGCAATTTGGAGAAAGGGGTACCTAAGCATTGTAAGCTTAATCTTTGCTCTCAATTTTTAGTTACCAAAGGGCTTATTGAAAATGACAAGATGACAAAGTCCAAAAGGACTAGTGATTTTTCCTAACTAGACCATTGAGTTGGAAAGCTTCACAAAAGGTGACAATGACTGAAGATAGAAATGAATGACGAAGTCCAAGATAACCTAGTTTTGAAAGCAATGATTTTGCAAATTGTGATAAAGTTGGCCCAATCCAAAGTATGCAAAAATGACAACCTAGGGTCAAGATAATGTTGAAGACATGATTATGAAACCTAAGGGATGAAATTAAAGAATTTGAAGATCTAAGCCTAAGGTCAAAAGTGCAAACTAATGGATGAATGATAAAAATATTTTGAGCAATTTGAAAGCTGGTTTCTGACAGAGACGTCTTGGAAAAGAAAAGTGTTTGATAGCAGGCTGACAGTGTTTAGACTTAGATTCGGGTTTGTATCAGGGTTTTATATATGCCAAGCAAATGCATTGTTTGAGACCGCGAATGCGTTACAATATTTCAAATGTGTTTCATTTTAAGCGAATGTGGTTTTGAAATTAACAAATGCAGAGGTTGGCACATGTGGTTCTATGAAATTCAAATGCGTCATGACGAAGCATATGCGGTGTTTATGGAATTAGATGTGGTTTAATAGAGCGATTGCGTCTCAGGGATTTTCAAATGCATTTCAGGATAGCAGATGTGTTTCAACAGTTGTGTCATAGGTTGTAAAAAGTGAGTTTTCTAATGTATTGCATAAAAATATGATTTGTCAAAGGTCGAATGTGTTTGTCCAGATTTGTGAATGTGGTGAATACCGCTTGAAAATCTAGAAACCACTTGACAAGCACAATGTTTTAGTGTAAGCAAACGTACGTAAGACAAGCATGATCCTAATAGGCCAAGGGTTTGTATACTTGGTATAGCCCACTGATATACCCTGGATTAGTGTTGAACACCTCTCCTTCTCGAGAGTAGATAGCTTAGAAGTTTGGTGGCACAGGCTCCCTTCTTTTCACGTACTTCTACAGGCTCACCAACTTCAAATTCTTGGGTAGTCACTTCCCAAGAATTGCTATCTCTACTCAAGGGAGTCAGTAGTGAGTATCTTCGGGCATGATATTGTACCCTGCACTATACCAAGCAACGGCTGAAAATGGTTGGCTTCTAAAACAATAGGTGTCTAGTTAGGGCATTCGTTCGAGTGGCCACACATGGGGCGAGAGATTAATCACCAATTAGGTGGCACTCCAGCCTAAAGAGGTTAATCTTAACAAGGTTTATGGGAGTACTACTCCGTCTGTGTGACACATCCACACTCGTGGTACTTGAACTTTCCTCAAGCACCCATTTTATATCCTGGTTGGAAGTGGCTTGACTTTAGCCTGTTACTGGTCGGGTCGTCCCTTAAGGTGAGTATGTTTTCCCTTAAGGCAGGCCCATTTCTCTTACACCTAGGATCACCCGAAAGTGCAAGCGTAGAGGATACTTTGATTATTAAGTCTTAAGGGTTACAAAAAATAAAGTGGGTATGGCTTTCTGATCACCAAGTTTTCACAAGGTGAGAGCACAATCACCTACCACTTTCAAGCACAATCAAACGCTTGCAAATAGAAGTTCATTCTAGTGCACCAATGGAAGTGTTCCTAAACTAAAAATCATAGACAAATGATTTTGAAATACTAATCTTCGACAAATGTAGCTGCAAAACCACACATCAGTAGTTTGGATAATTTTCTTTGACTCACAAGCGCTGCAAACCCACACATTAGCAGTTTCAGTAAATGCCTTCGACCCATGAGAATCCTAATGCCACACGCTGCAACCAGACATTAGCAACCCGAAAATCCTATTCTAGAGAATGCAAAAAGTAGCAACAGACTGAAATAGTAAAAATGTAGAAATCTAAAAAAAAGATTTGAATACAGAAACTGAATAGGCGAATGTGTTACGATAGAGCGAATGCGTCACAATAGCTTATGTTAGAGTTTACCAGCCGAATGTGTTATCCTGCAAACAGATGCATCAGAATACCTGTGAAATGCGTCATGTTTTAGTTGGATGCGTCATGGGAGGTCACGAATGCGGTTCAATGGTGAAAATGTGTCATTTGTTTTGTCCAGTGCATCGCGACGTAGCAAATATGGTGCAAAATGATTCAAATGTGTTGTTCATAAACCTATAGCTGCCAAACAGAGACAGAAAGTCGTACGAAAACAAAAAAGAATGCACTAAAAGATGTCGGGTTCACCAAATGTATCTCTGGAAATTTTATGGGTTAATAGATTGATAGCAGTAAAACCAAAATCCCAAAGAGATAATGAAGAACAAAGAAGAAAACAATGAAAACAAAAGGAACCATCTTACCAATGTTTTCAAACTCCATGATTTACCTCCATTATACCTTCTAGCCTTTTGCAAATTGAAGTTTGCCTTCAGATTCTTCGAGCAACCTATGAAAATGTCAAGTCCTATGCAAGTGTTGAAGGATTTTTACTATGAAAATGCCCCTAAATGCTTAAGAGAAGCTCTAAGTATGCAAGAAAATGACTGTAAAAATGAAGACTAGAAATTCACGTGAAAGCTTCAGGAGAGAGAGAGACCAAAATGAATTCAAAATTGTCATTTTATAAGAAAAGGTAATTTTGAATAAACAGATGAGATTAAGAGTCAAATCGACGGACAGGATTGAAAGTTAAGATAAGGACAAAATGGCTAAAAAAAGGCTAGAGAATCAAATTTGTAACGGTCATTTGACTTTTGAATGGAAAAGGCATCTTTTGAATTAAAAATCATTTTAATTCAAAAGTGGAGAATCATATGACAATAGGAAATAAATGCCCATTTTCTGCCAAAATAAGAAATTTTGACCATTTTAAATAAGTAATCATTTTTTTATTTAAAATGAGGAAAGTGACATGTGGCCATAATTAAATAAATTAAAGAATTTATTTAATTAGAAGAGGAATATGTAAATTATTGGCGTATTTAAATAAATAAACAAGATTTATTTATTTAAATAATCTAGAAGAATTAGTGGACAGAAATAATTAAATAAATTAAGAAATTTATTTAATTATAAGGAGACATTAGATAATTAGCGACGCATTTAAATAAATAAATAAAATTTATTTATTTAAATAATCGAGAAGAATAAAGAGACATGAATTAATTAAATAATTACAAATTATTTAATTAATAGATGAAAATGGACTGAATAACATAATTAAATATTTTAATTATGCTAGGATGGATGTGGTGAAAAATAGAGCTTGAAGACCTAGGTCAATTTTTAGTGTCTACAGATATCATAGACTGTTTTGAGTAGAGGAATGATCCTAATGTTTTGTTGGATTTTGATTTTAAATAATTATTATGGGAATAATGGGTGAGAGACTTTGTGACCAATCTGATTTTCCAAGTGTCTTGTTCAATCAATGACCTTATAAACAACTTCAATTTGTTTTCCCCTGAGTGTTTAGCAAAAATACCTTTGTGTGTTTGTTTCCTTTGTCTTCTTGAGTATGGAAAATGATATAATAGTACTGGACTAACTCAAAAGCATGGACTTTATGTGACTTGAATTTCTATAGCTCAAGTTGTGAAATCACAACCCCCAAGCCATAGTTACCAAAGTGTTTA
>VDFB02311022.1:0-21774 GCA_007258455.2 Sequoia sempervirens | reverse complement strand
AGAGGAGGGGTACTACATTGTAGTGAGTCTATGGGTATCATGACCCCTAGAATTTAGTTCATTGTTTGATGTAGTTTATTTTATTCTCTTGAAAGGTATACAACAAGTGGGATGATTTTGGGATATGTTTCGTATATGTACCTTGAAAACTAATATTCAAAATATTGTTTATTTATTTATTTATTGGTCCCACATACTTAAGGCATCCCACTTGGAGTGACATTATGTGTCACCTATAGCTTGTATTTTAGCAAGTGTAAAACTCACTCAATGTCCTAAAGTTTCTAATTACAACTATGAAAAATTGTAAGGTGGGTGAGATTTTCTAGAAAGGAAAGAACATGATAAGAGGGAATTAACTATGGACTTGGAGAAAATCATGGAGAAATTATAGAAAATACAAGATAAAACTACTTGAGTGCCCAATTTTGGTAGGGAAATTTCTAATTTTTATTAGTTAAGATTGATTTGGGAATTATATTTTGTACATAGATATGGATTCCTAAATTAGCTATTGATTTCAAGCACATGGTTTTAGAAACATTCATGGTTCTCGTATTTTCTCATACCTATATGTTAAGTGTTCAAGTTAGAGGTATTGTCATAATTTTTTGCAAGTATTGGTTGCTACCAAAATATCTCTACCACTACGTTGATTTGTTTGATTTCCTATGAAAAAATGATTTTAGAAGTTGTATTTTAGTTGCATTGTTACTAAAAATATAATTGGTCCAAAATTTAGAGGCTAGGTTTTCTTAGGATAATATTGTATCGACTATGTTTTGCATGTTACATATATATTATATTTCTTTATGTGTATATACACGTTAATGTATGCACTCTTTTCTTATCTAGAATAATTAGATCTTATCTCTCTACATTATCTCTACTCATAGATTAGTGTATCGGAATAATTTACATCATCTTAGCTTCCTTTTGGTTTCATTATTTTCATGGATCCTATTTGAATGAGGTTCAATTGTAAACATCAAGCTACATCAATTAGAGTATTGAAGATCAATGATCAAATGGTGATTCTTGAGTCAAATCATAACTAACTGTCATTTATAAGTAGCTAAGATACTAAGGCTTTCATTTCATTTCATCCAATTTAGAAACCCAAATTTTTTATTTTTTTTTTAGTTTCTAGTTAAATGTTTTTTTTCTTTACAAATAGCTCATTTTTTAGAGCATTTTGGTGAAAATTTGGTCCAAAAGAGCCCAAAATCTATAGCTTGACTATAAATTTATTGAGTCAAAGTAATTGTAAAAGTAGTAAAATATTTCCCAAACATGTGGGTTAAGGCCATATGGAATGAGTATAATATACAATAGATTATTCATTTTCATTCTATTTCTAAAAAATAATTTTATAAAACCAAATTAACATATTTCTATAGCGCTTTATAGTACCAAAAGCATTTTATTTTAAATATATAAAAACTTTTGATAACTTAGGGTACCTAATACCCACTTGCACTCTTGCCAATGTGGTAGGGATATGGTTTATGGGAGACCTCACACCCATATACATATGTAATGCAATTTCTATAAGTACTGTGATTATAAGGCTAGACACCATATATGATGGCTCCTACCACTACACAAGCCCGCATCCTTTTTACTATCTATTAACCCCTCAATACCTGGCATACATGGATATAAAATTTCCATTCGCATACATGACCCCACACATTGTTTAAAATATGAATCTTCCTCTTTTGTAGTTTCACCATCCTTTGGTGATTTTACCTTTCATAGTTTTCACTATATTTGGAGGTTTCCTAATATTTTGATAGTTGTCACTGATCCTGGTGGAAATTAAATTTGAACAACCTTTTGGTGTTTTTTCTACATTTAGTGGAATTTTATAGTGTTAGCTACTCTTCTAAATTTCACAAACCTAAATGGTGTACAAGCCCTCTCCAATGAATTTTTTATTTTTTCTACTCAACTTCAAAGGAATTTTTCTCCCTAATCTAGTACATTTTTTAAGTAGTTGTTTTATATGGGCTAGGTTTTCATGTACTATATGAAGGAGTTACATTTAATTTTATATTTGGACTCATGGATTTTTAGACAACTTAGTGTAACATATATAAGTACCCTCATAATATCACACTATGTTTTGAACTCACATTGCCATTCATTCCCATAGTATGCTTCAAGGATCACTTTAGCATGTCATTAGCCTATATTTTTCAAACATGGCTCTACAAGGCATAGTCCTTTCCAAACATGTGTTGGGTAACAACTAGTGGCACCCCTCAATATATCCTATTGTGCACTAAAAACTTATATGATACACACCTAGGAATGGGAAATGGAAAAAGCACATATATTCATCAAATGAATCCAACAAATTCTTCAACTCCAACAAAAAAATATGACTATCATGATGCCCATACTATGCCACACACCTTTCAACTTAGTAACAAAGTATATCTTCATATTTAGATAGAATGTTTCTATGGGCCACACGTAAATATTAATCGTTTTCACTATGGTCCTAAACCACACTACACAACTGGTGAGAACACTTTCATTCTTGACATACCATAATACTGTAATGATAGAAATTGTACTCCCTTCTTGGAGATGGTACAATTTCTCACTTGATTTTGGAATTATTAACATTAAAATGGACCTAATGTTTCCTTGATCTAGTGTTGTAATTTTTTTCCCACATTCACATTAGATTTAGGGCCCTCTTAAGCTAAATAGACCTAATTTTTCCTTAATTTAATGTTGTAAAGTGTATTTATTTACACCTTCACATTGAGTTTTGGTTTCTCTTGCTTTTATGACCTTCATATCATCATTAATAGACCCCTAAGACCCTATATTGTGCATCCCAAGACTTATTTCAATCGAAATCCCAACATAGACACCAAATATACTTAATTTTTCAACTCCCCGACATTTCCCCCACCAAAAAGGCCTAGTGGGACCCATATGCCACCTTGGGCATATGAGTCCCATAAAAATGGGACCTATATGCCACAAGTAGTGTATTAGTCCAATTTGGCCCCTTTTTAGGGTTTTGAGCAAGAAATCAGGGTTTTGAATTCAAATTTCATGTATGTCAGCCTCTAGGATCTAATAAACGGTGTGTTAGATGGATTTCCTATATAAAAAAGGTTTTCAAATCATTATTTCACCTAAGACTTCATGATATCAACATAATCCATCAAGATTTAAGCATTCCAAGACTTCACAAGAGCGTCAAGAGAGTTTACAAGAGCATTTCTAAGGCATCCAAGGGTAGATTTCTTCATCATTTGTTGCAAAAATCCAAGATCCATTATCATGTCAAGGTCATCAAGCATCAAGCATGTTGTTGAGCTAGTGTTGTGATGTAGCATTGAAGATCCATGTGCAAGCATTGTTTCACATTCATATTCAAAATCAATATCTACATTCTACATGGCCACTTCATGTTAGATTGTTGATTTACATCTCAAGACATCATTCAAGGTATCATTGTTTATGCTTCTTATTTCATGTTTCATGTCCTTATTTCATTGTTTCATCATAACATTTAATTACCTAAATGGGGTTTGACCAAGGCAAACCCCTATTCCCTAACAATCAACAAGTTTTTCTCTCTCTACATGTGTGATTGCAGATATAGGTGTCTTGGAGCTTGAAGATCCTTTGAAGATTAAGTCACAAGATTGGTGAAAGTTGTCTTGTTTATTACAAGGTTGTTATCTTCACAAAAATTCATATATAGGTTACAAATCAGGGTTTCAGATCTGAAAACAAAGTGTGGAAGGAAGAGCAGAGATAAAAGTGTAGATTCAGGCCTTAACCCTCTAAAAAAGTAGAGGGACTGATATGCCACTTGTGACGTATGATTCCCAGTAAAAAATATTTTCTAGATTTTAGTGAATTCAAATCAACCACTGTGAGATTCTAGTTTTGGCACAAAAACCCTAGCCTGGAACTAAATCACCCAGACTGGCATATGGGTATCAAACATAAATATTTCAAGGTTTTGAAGCTTTTTTTGAAATCATCTACCTTCCAAGTGTACCTATGTACTTTCTCAGTCTTTTATTTTGCATTTCAGTTTCATTTCTTAGGTCATTTAGTTAGGTTCTTGCATGGTACTTTGCATGTTACATTCATTTCTTGTCTTTCCAAGCCCTAGATTGGTGGTGAACCCTCCTTTAATATTTAATCTCACCTTAGGATACCTTATTGCAAGATCTCTTTCCTTCACTTCATCCTTGGATTGAGATCTCTAAGGTTTCCTTGAATGTAATAATAGCAAATTAGGAACCCCCTCATTGTGCTTCATCTCCTAAAATTTGGGGCACCCTATTTCCATCATTACATTTTGGTGAACCTACATTTATAACATCTTATTTTTTATTTGGAGTGCATCATAATCCTAGATCTATCTTTCAATGACTTTGCATTAGGTTTTGCATTAGTTAATTGGCATCTAGGGTTTCTAAATCTTGCATTAGTGAAAGTGCATATAGGTTGCATTTTTACATATTAGATCGTTAAATTTCACTAAAATTCTGCAATTGCAAATAGTCCAGACATCATACAAAATAGAAAAATTAGAATCAACTGATAATTTTTTGAAATCAGTGTAAAAACCCTAATTTGGGACTCATACGCCCCTCTGGGTGATTTAGTCCCAATACATGTTTTTCCTACTTTCTAGGCTTTATGTCTTGTGTATTTTTTAGCATTTGACCCCTCCAAAAACCTTGACTAGGACTCATACACCCGTCTAGGAGAATTAGTCCCATATGAGCCCTCAAACTACCTTTTATAGCATTGAAAACCTTGTTTCTGCACTTTTTTTGGCTGTCATTAGTTAGCTGTTTCAATTAGCTGAGTTCATGTTACATGCATTTCGCTAAATCTAGCTTAAATCGGTTCATTTCATGCATTGATTAGTTGCAAATTTTCATTTACAACATTTCTTTTTTAGATTGTTTCATAGTGTAATCAACAAATTACCTTGCTTAGAATCTAAAAATTGCATTTACATATTTCATTCTATGTCCTTACATTGTATTTTAAGTCTCTTTCCATTTTGATTTCGTATAGATTACTTTTCACAAATATTAATATCTGTCTTTTCCAAGTTCTCAAAGAAAAAGTTAGTCAATAAGCATGTTAATCATTCATTCAATACATTTCCTACATATGAGAGTCTCTTAGTGTAAGAAAGTGAAAATGTTGGTGCTTGCCTTAAATCTACACTCCCTCTTATCTCTTCTATTTGTGGGAATGATGTGATAGAAGAATATACAAGTATAGACAATCATGATGATCATAGTTGTTCTTCTCTTGATACCTCTCTTATTAGTGACAAAGGTATCTTGGTGAAAGAAGATGCAATCATTGAGAATCATGAAAGTCTTGGTTGTCCTTCTCCTCATCCCCCTTGGGAAGATATTATAACAACAGAAGATGAAATCATTGCCACTACCTTACTTAGTTTTCATTCCTCTCCCAACACCTCCCCTACTTGTGAGAATGCTTTAGTGAAAAAGGATACAATCATGAACGGCCATGAAAATTACATTTGTATGGAGGACTTGTTGGTGTTAAGAGATCTAATGATTAAGAGCTTTGACAATCCTACCTCTCCCACTAGGGAAGACATCATAGAACATAGGGATGTAATTATAGATAACCATGATAATCACATTGGTTTTTCTCCTAATATCCTTCCTAGTAATGAAGAAGATAGTTTAGTGTTAGAAGATACTCTTGAAAGTCATGAAATTATCGTTTCTCCCTTTCCTAATGCTCCTACCATTTGGAGAGATCTATTTGAATGGAAAGATCCAATCATTGAAAAGCATCATTCTCCTTCTCTCGATTCCTCCCCTATTTGTGATTAAGCTACTTTACAAA
Source organism: Sequoia sempervirens (assembly GCA_007258455.2). Taxonomy (NCBI): domain Eukaryota; kingdom Viridiplantae; phylum Streptophyta; class Pinopsida; order Cupressales; family Cupressaceae; genus Sequoia; species Sequoia sempervirens. The sequence goes on along the minus strand of VDFB02311022.1, from coordinate 15,882 downwards.
ACCTAACCATGGAATGTGATGAACATCGTGTTTGTTACTCCCCTAAAAGCTCTCCTACTAGGGTAGATATTAGGGAACAAGAGAATGTGCCCTTAGAAAACAAGGATGAAATCATGGACACTCATAAAAATCAAATTGGGCCTTCTCCTAATATCTATACTATTGGTGAATAAGAAACTTTGATAGCAAAAGATCGAAGCAATAAGAGCCATGAGAATATTAGTTTCCTCTCTTCCCCTAGTGAAAACATTATAGAACAAGAGAATACCATCATTGATAAACAAGATAATTCAACCATAGATTACTCCATTTCTTGAAATAAAGTCATTTTAGAAGAACCAACCTTTGAATGTCATGAACATCTAGCCTGTAGTTCTCCTAAAAACTCTCCTCCTAAGGAGGATATCATGGTGCAAGAAAATGATAACATTGACAATAGTGATATAGTTTCCTTAGATGAAGATGATGAAGTAACATTAGACTCTCCTTCACTAAGGGATGTTAATATTATTCAACCTTAACTCATCCTTTACCCACCTTCCCACAAACCTCAAACTCAAAACAAACCCGAACTTATCCTTCACCCACCTAAGAATAATGTGTCACAACAGCCGAGTTATAATATCGTTGCTCATACATATAACACTAGAAACAATTTGTAACCAATATAAACACCTTCAATATCCCTCCCATTGCCTAACCCTATCTTGCCAAGTCCTCCTCATTTTCCTTCACAAAGTGGAAAGGAGTATGATCTTGTAGAGAAACTAAAGAATACTCCTACTAAAATATCATTATGAGACCTTGTTCAAGCCTCCCCTCATTATCATAGCATGATTCAAAGTTCTTTGCAACAAGTTCCTATCCCTTCTAATGCGCAACCAAATGACATAGAAGCCATGATTCAAGGAATAAATGTTGACATTATTTTCCACCAAAGTGAGCTCCCTCTTTTGGAAGTGCAAAAACAAAATGATGCTTTAGTGATAATAGTTGCCTATGATGGGTGGGGAATAAAAAGAACCCTTGTTGAAAATGGCTCCGCCCTTAATGTGTGTAGTGTGACCCTTTTGGATAGAATTGGCATGGATAAATCAAAAATTCAACCTAACTCTTTATCTATTAAGAGATTTGACAATGTAGGAAAACAACCACTTGGTGTGATCACTTTGCCTATTACAGGTGGAAAGGCCACATTAGAAACACTGATCCATGTTATTCCTCATGATCTTTCATACAAACTTCTTTTAGGCAGATCATGGATTCATGCAATGAATGGGATGCCTTCTACTCTTCATTGTATCATGAAATATGTCTGCAACAACAAAGTGTACACACTCGAAGCTGACCCTAAACCAAACAGTTGTTTAAACATTGAGAAAAATAAGGAAATCCTTTGAAAACATTGATACCAACTACACAAGTAGAACCCGTGCAAGAGAAAGGAAAAGAAAATCATATTGAAGAAGTCATGAAGCTATTAGAAGATGATTGGGATTCCTTAGATTTCACACCAACATTCATGAGAGAATACAAGATCATAAACAAAGAGTTTGAAAAGGGAAAAGAAAAAGCAGTAATGTCAACACAAAATTTGAAAGCGTCCACCTCAACTACTTTAGAAGATCAAGAAAATTACACAACAAACTTTGGTGAAATTTATTATGAACAACCACTGAATCCAAAAGAAATGAAAAAGCTTTATAGAAGAGGTTATGAACTTATGAAACAACTGGGATATAGTGGAAAAGGATGTGGTGCTAAAGAACAAGGTATTTGTGTCCCTTTAGAGCCTAACATGCTAGAAAATACTAGTGGTCTTGGCTATTGTCCTTTGAAAGAAACAAGCAAGCCTTCACTTAATATCAACACTCTTACAAAAGATTATTATAAGCCAAATTTAACACTAATGCATCCTGAACTGATAGACACTAGTGGTCTTGAGTATTGGCCTTTGAAAGAAACGAAAGAAATAATGAAATCCTTGCTTAACATTAATTTCATCACGCAAAACACTTATGATTCAAATTTGATAGATTTTACACCCTCTTGTAAAGGAGAGTACAAAATCTCGCAATCTAAAGAGTCTTGGGTAGGTATGACATCTTATACTAAGCAAGAGATATCTTTGTCGCAAAATAAAGGAACATCTTCTACCATTGATCAAGAAGGTATCTTTTTGAGACTCCTCCAAGATTGTTTGATATCTCTCCCTCCAAGAACACAAAAGAAATTTCACTACAAGAATTCATTTTGTGGGTATCATAGAGTTCATGATCATTCTACTAATGAATGTAAGGCTTTAAGCGATAGAATTCAACATCTTAAGGAGTGTGGTGCTCTTCCTTATGTTGGGGCACCTAATTTCTCTAATCGATACCGATTTTCACTCTAGCATGTTTTTCATTAATCATCCTAGCAAGGGGTTAAGTAGCCTTGTCCTCGTATGTCACTTGTTGTTGTCTCTTTTGGCTAGTTGACCACCTTTCATGTACATATAAGAACAATATTTGGATGTGGAAGACATGCCTTAAGTTGGCTTGCATGTAACGTACTGAGTTATACATTTTGGGGGCAACCCCTTCTCCTTTTCATGATGTAGCTTATCAAAAACATATGACCTGGCATAAGGCTTTCTGAATAATCTATCATGTCTTCTTCTACTTTAAAGAAATTCCCCATAATAATGGTGTTAGAAACCACTTTAAAGTGGGGGCATACATCGACACTCATGTTTCATTGCACGATTTTCTATATTCTAGTGATGAGTCCTTTTCTTGGTGGTTTCATTGGGTTTGATTTCCTCCAAGAGCATGATATTTATTTTGACTTTTTCTCTCTTGGAGACATTAGGCATGATGTTCCCCAAGAAGAGACCTTACATGAAATAAGAAAAATCCCTTTGAACATACCTTACACTATTTCAAATTTACAATATCGATTATATGGCCACCTTGCATAATACACTTTGCTTGCCTATGGAGCGATCTTGTTTGTTCATGAGTTCCAAGCATATGAAGCTTTGCTTGCCTCATGAAGATCGAAGTTCATTATTATGTGGTACCTTGTTAAAGTTATCAGAAGGTATAACTTTGGTATGGTTAGCGTATGATGAGAAGCCTAAACATGGGCATGACTTTCTCATTATACGATGAGAAGTCGATACAGAGGCATGACTTTCTTACTAAGCCACCCTTTTTGGATACTCACCCAGTGGACTGCCCAAAGTTTTGTTTCCTTAGAGTGAACGTGCATTTTTGGATAAAACAACCTAGATCTGATCCACAACATGCAGGACAAACAGTTGAGGCTTGATCCAGCTATTTTTATTTCCGCTTGTTTTTTTTTCTTTCTTTATTGACATTGAATATTTGTGTATCTTGTCTTGTTGACCCATATCATACACCTTGTGTGTGTCCCTTTGTGCTTATGTTGGTTTGAAATAGGATCTTGGATCCTAGGGTCTTGGTTACCTCCTTGATCTTTGTTATCCTAGACCATCCGCATTGGTACACTTGGACCCCTCTTGAATGTCTACTTTAGTGTGAGTTTGAAGAAAGTTCATCCTCTCACTAAAGTGGGGGCTCGGTGTAATGACAGAAATTGTACTCCCTTCTTGGAGATGGTATAATTTCACTTGATTTGGGAATTATTAACATTAAAATGGACCTAATGTTTCCTTGATCTAGTGTTGTAATATGTTTTCCACATTCACATTAGATTTAGGGCCCTTTTAAGCTAAATAGACTTAATTATGCCTTAATTTAATGTTGTAAATTATATTTATTTACACCTTCACATTGATTTTTGGGCCCTCTTGCATTTATGACCTTCATATCATCAGTAATAGGCCCCTAAGACCCTATATTGTACATCTCGAGGCTTATTTCAGTCGAAATCCTGACATAGACACCAAATATACTTAATTTATCTACTCCCTGACATTTCCTCCACCTGAAAAGGCCTAGTGGGACCCATACGCCACCTTGGGAATATGAGTCCCATACAAATGGGACCTATACACCACAAGTGGCGTATGAGTCCCATTTGGCTCCTTTTTATGGTTTTGAGCAGGAAATTAGGGTTTTGAATTCAAATTTCATATATTTCAACCTCTGGGATCTAATAAATGATTAGTTGGATGGATTTCCTATATAATCAAGGTTTTCAAATCATTATTTCACTTAATCCTTCATGATATCAACATAAGCCATCAAGAGTTAAGCATTCCAAGAGCATTTCTAAGACATTCAAGGGAAATTTTCTTCATCATTTGTTGCAGCAATCCAAGATCCATTATCATGTCAAGGTCATCAAGCATCAAGCATGTTGTTGAGCTAGTGTTGTGATGTAACATTAAAGATCCATGTGAAAGGATTGTTTCACATTCATATTCAAAATCAAGATCTACATTCTACATGGCCACTTCATGTTAGATTGTTGATTTATATCTCAAGACATCATTCAAGGTATCATTGTTCATGCTTCTTATTTCATGTTTCATTTCCTTATTTCATTATTTCATCACAAGGTTTAATTACCTAAATGGGGCTTGACCAATGAAAACCCCTATTCCCTAACAATCAACAATTTTTTCTCTCTCTACATGTGTGATTGTAGATCTAGGTGTATTGGAGCTTGAAGATCCTTCGAAGATTAAGTTACAAGATTGGTGAAAGTTGTCCTATTTATTACAAGGTTGTTATCTTCACAGAAATTCATCTGCAGGTTACAAATTAGGGTTTCAGATCCGAAAACAAAGTGTGGAAGGAAGAGAAGAGATAGAAGTGCAGATTCAGGCCTTAACCCTCCAAAAAAGTAGAGTGGGACTAATATGCCACTTGTGGAATATGAGTCCCAGTACAACATATTTTCTAGATTTTAATGAATTCAAATCAACCACTATGAGATTCCAGTTTGGGCCCAGAAACCCTAGTTTGGGACTAAATCACCCAGACTAGCGTATGAGTCCTAGTGGGCATCAAACAACAATATTTCAATGTTTTGAAGCTTGTTTTGACATCATCTGTCTTCCAGGTGTACCTCTGTACTTTCTCAATCTTTATTTCTGCATTTCAGTTTCATTTCCTAGGTCATTTAGTTAGGCTCTTACATGGTACTTTTCATGTTACATTCATTTCTTGTCTTTCCAATCCCTAGCTTGGTGGTGAACCCTCCTTTAATATTTAATCACACCCTAGGATACATTATTGCAAGATCTCTTTCCTTCACTTCATCCTTGGATTGAGATCTCTAAGGTTTCCTTGAATGTAATAATAGCAAAATAGGAACCCCCTCATTGTGCTTCATCTCCTAAAAGTTGGGGCACCCTATTTCTATCATTACAAATACTAAATGGTTACATATTATTTTCAACATAAAGCTACTCAAACCATATTTCCCTCAACTTCTAGAGCCAACATAGTCTCAACATCCAACATACCTAGACCCTAGTTATGTTAGTCTAATGGTAAATGATACATCATTGATATTAGTATAATTGATACTCTCTTAGGAACTTGTTGGCTATTCCACATATAGTCAATAATAGGTAGTATACTAATCAAGCCAAATGGTACAACTTGGAGCAACTTTATGCCCAATTTTCTACACTCAAATTGGAGGTAATGAAGATTATTGATTCTCAAGAATGGTTGAATGATTTAAACATAATTACATACATATTTATAGTCTCACTTTTTCCTTTATTTTATGTGCTTGTCTACACTCATCATGCATCAAGTAGTTATGACACTACTCAATGTAAAATACATATGCATATTTACACAATAATGCTTACCTTCATATTTAAATCTCATTCATGGAAGCACATTCCCTCATTGGATACATCCAATTTGGAACCATTTATGTCCAACACTTGGTCATGTCTACACTACATTTCTTTACTAAAAAAATACAAGAGTGACACTTGGCACAATACTAAATTTTTACACATTCATCTCTCATGTCCATATGTAAAGCATTATATACACTTTTTAAATCTATCAACATATTTTTATAAGCCTTTCTAGTAGCTCCTTTTTAATAAATAGTTTTCATGTATAATATACAAGTAGAGAAGTTCATACTAGCAAGATCGTTATATACAATACAATATATATCTTCTTTCTAGGAAATATATTAAAAATTTAAATTTAGACTTTATTTTCTTTAATGTGCATATATTTACTAATTAAAATTTTCTTATACACATTCAATAAATTCTATATATTATCACTTTAATTTATAAATTATTTCATGTGTTCATTCTAGGTTTTAGATCACATACAATTTTCCATATGTAAGTGTGGTAGGTATCCTTATTCATGTAATTTTCTATACAAATCTAGTCATTTCCCAAGTAGTCCATGAGTTCTAACAAGTTCATGTCAAATCCTAGCAAAGAACATTAGACTTGAGTTAAAAGAGTTTGTAAGTACTTTCAAGGAACTCTAGAGTACCATTTATATTAGCATGGTACTAATTATGTTGACATTGTGTTAGCCATGTAGGGGTTTGTTTATTATGATTAGGTTGGAGATCTTGATAATCAAACACAACAAGTGGTTATTTCTTTACTCTATTTGAGGTAGTAATAATCTAAATGAGTAAGAACATAGTTACATTTCCCACAACTAAAGTATGGTACATGGTATCAATAAATACTTACGAGGAAATTGTGGGTTACAAGACTTGGTAATAGTATTGATTTTAACAATCATGTATAGTATTGAATTATAATTCTTAGCTTGTGTAGTTTGTTTGGTAAATAAATATTGTTTACCATGATAAAAAAAAAAAAACATGTATATTTGCAATATATTTTTGTTAGATAAATGGTTTACACAAGGAAGGTTAAAATAGAGGAATTTGACACTCAAGTAAATACTATTGATTCTTGAAAAAATTCCTAAGTATTTCCAAGTATTTATGGTGTAGAGATGAGATGGGTTTATCCAAGTCTCATGTATGAGGCTAACTTCTTGGTATATTTTAAATTTTCCTACATTAAATATCATGTGAGATAATGTTGGAACTTTGGTGTGTTATTCACCTATAGGAAATTATTGGATAGAGAATTTGGTGAACTTATTCTATGTTCATGTTTAGTGTTTGTTCATTGATTTGTAAATAGTTATAAACTTAGTTGTGATGAGTTGTGGTAAGTTATGATGAGTTTCGAATGGTTTTTTAGTATTCATACTTATCTAATTTGGGTATTTCTATGTTCCCAACCACAAGTCATTTAGAGAACATACAACCTCATAATTGTCTAAGCATGTCATTAGAGTGTGTATGAGAATGTGGGTACACTTGTGATTCTATTGGAGTACATGTAGTGATGACTAGTAGCATGGAAATGTTCTAGAAGATTCTCAAAGATATCACAAGCAACTAGAAACTTAATCAAGGGTTTTTATCTACTACCACAAACCATGGGTAGTGTTTGGCTATAGTGTAGGAAGACAATGTATGGTTTAGGTAAAATTGTTCAATATATTTTGATAACATATGGTTGGAAATAGCTTATTATGTGTGGTGATTTTCCATATGAATAATTCATGCTTCATATAATGTGCAGTATGTTGACATCATGATATGTTCATTAAATAGTTGTGCAATTATTATTTTTGTGTGTTGTAGTTAGATAGTTAAGGTAGTTGTTATGCCATGATAATTTCTAGGAGCCTATATCTCTCTATTCATATAGGTAGAAAAAATTGGATTTTGATCTAGTCTCTTGTATCCTAAAGGTTTGAATTCTTGGCTGGAGGTTGTATGTTGTAGCCTATACTTGAGAATTTGCAATCTGAGAGACTCGTTTTAATGTATGCAATCTTTACCTCTAAATATATTTGTGTTAATATGTTTTCTAATTATTATTTTCATGACCATTCCACATGTAAATTTGTGTCTAATGTGTATCCATATTTTTTGTATTAAATCATGTGTACCCTTCAATATTTCTTAATTGAATTGTATAACAAAACATAACTATATTTGATTATCTAACTATAAGTGTTCTAATATCTCAATCTATCAGATAATTATTTCAAAGATTAAATTCCCAACATAAACTGGATATAACTAAATAAAATTTCCCTAAGATATCACCTTGATATAAAATAAAATACTCAAAAGTGACATGAAAATATATAAACACTTTCTTCACTCCAACCTAGTGATCCTTACTAGGATTTTTCATTAACTAGCTCAAAGCTCACATAGCTAGGGTAATATCTAGTTTAGTGTAAACTATACCATGCATAATTCTCCTAAGTACATAAGCATAAGAAACACGATATCATGTCCTCTATCTCACATAGTCTAGAAAGGGTTTTCTCAATTGATAACTTTATTCACACAAAAATGGTAGCACTCCATAGTTTGTAATGTTAATGCTAAATTAATGTAAAACAAAGTTTGAATACTTTATCTAACTTAACCAAATTTTTATGTCATATGTATCTCTTTAAATCAATATCCTAAAGATAAACTTAGCATCCCCCAAATCCTTCATATCAATCTATAATGAAAGTTACAATTTCATATCCCTTATCATATACTCATCGTTACTGACCAATAGCATGTCATCCACATATAAAGTGATAATAATAAAGTAAACAACATCCTTCTTATAATAAAAATAGTGATATAATTTCAATCTAAAAAATCTTAACTTCAAAACATATGAATCAAATTTATAGTACCACTTTCTAAGAGAATATTTAATATCGTAAAGATATTTATTTAACTTGCAAACCAATTTTTCCATACCCTTTATCACATAGTGCTCTAGATGTGTCATATAGATAGATCTTCCTTTAGATATCCATGCAAGAAATTTTTATTCACATCCATTTGATCAACCTCAAGTTTAAATACAATAGCAACATATAAAATAAATCTAATGGATGCAATATTTGCTACTAAAGAAAATATCTTTTCAAAACATATTCCCTCCACTTAGGAATAGTCCTTAACAACCAACCTTGCTCTACTCTTCTCTACCTTTCCCTCATGACTAAATTTATTCTTCAAGACCCATTTTCAACCAACAAGTTTACTCACATTGGACAATTAAACTAGGTCTCATTTATTTTTCTTCTTCACTGTTTTCGTCTCTTCATCCATGGCCATCTTCCAAGATTCACTATCATTCATCTCCATTACCCCCTTCATTGATTTAGGCTCATTAAATTTAGTGTAAAAAGAAAATATACATCTAAAGTTAGGTGGTATATACCTCTATGGTTGCTTCCTTTATTGAGCAGTGCCTCCTCATTAGCTAAGGTGGAGGATTTTCCTCCTTTTAGCTCTCACATCACCCTCCTCGTTAGGTCCATCCTAACCCTCTAGTTCATACTTAGTTATATCCTTCTTTGTCTCAATTGTATTTGTAATGTTGCCTTCACCATATCATTTGATTTCTCAAGGGTGGTAAAATATTTGATCTCCCAAAATATTACATTTTAACTATATACCATCTTTCATATCATAGGATCCAAAGCTTACATACCTATAACTTTGATTACAAAATGCATCTTTGATGGAATATAAATTTTTTTGTCTCAAACCCTCTAAGAATAAATAACCCACCATCTCTTTAAGCATATTTAGCACATGATGATTCCTTTATTTCCATTTATCCTTATCCATTATATGCCTATTCATTCCACCACCCTCCTTTCCTCTTTCCACCATGCCACCATTTCTCCTGTGTCCTCTGTCCTTCCTTATATTTCATTATCCACCATACCATTTCTTCATGCCTCCCTCCTTCCTTTCCTTCCTTTCCTATCCATATGTATTCTTTCTATTTCTACTTTCATTCTCCTTTCCTCACTCTTTCCTCCCCTTTCCATCCTCCTCCTCACCATATATTCATTCTGCATTCTTTCTCATACTATATTATATATATATATATATATATGTATATATATGTGCACTCTTTATACTTTTTATATATATATATATATATATATATATATATATATATATGCATGCACCTGCACCATGCATATATATATATATATATATATCTATATATATATATCTACTATATATGTATATGTATATATATGTATGTGCATGTATGTATATATATATATGTATGTATGTATGTATATATATATATGTATGTATGTATGTATATATATATATATATACTTCTATATATATATATATATATATATATATATATATATATATATATATATATATATATATATATATATATATATGTATGTATGTATATATATATATATATATATATATATATATATATATGTATGTATATATATATGTATGTATATATATATATGATAATTTTTGGAATATCTACACAAACATGTAAGACATGTACAAATAAAAGACACCTTATATAGTATAAACCCTAGGAAAACCCTTTCAGGAAAAAACCTATCAATAAAGGATCATTCAATATATTATCACAATCATTTTGGTTACAATACATTTACAAAGCATCCACTAATCTATCTCAATCACCATGTGTAGAGAAATTACAATAACATAATCCCCTGCAAATACAAGTCCTTAACATCTTCATCTCAAGTATACATTTAATAGACAAAGCCTAAAAGTAGAAACCACACATGGTTTCCAAAATAAGGTGATAGTAATATGGGAAATTATGTAACTCATGTCATAACACCTCCACTAAACTTGTGCTCTCTATTTTGGACTTATCTCACCTTCTAAAAGATATTTTTACACATCAGAATTTGGTAAAAAATTATTCATGTATTTTCTATTACACTTTATAACTTTGAACCTTACATTCTTTAACACATTATAGAATCTCTTATGCACCTTACAATTTCATGTATGCTCCTACACATCTTACACAACATTAGATGCTTCTTACAACATGTCATAATAAATTTTACACATGTCATAATGTGCCACCTCAAGTGGGATGCCCTTTTCCATGACAGCACATTAATATTACCAAATAATCAATAAATAGAAACATCAAGAATTACAAGGTGTATGACTCCTAATCCCAACATTCTCCCATTTTTATATACCTTGCAAGAGAAAAGGGGAAAACCAACAAAAATGAACTGCGTACTAAGGATTAAATTCCCATATCCTCATTGCACCATCTAAACTTCTTAATGCTCACATATTTCACCTCATCATCTACAACATTCCCTTGAGTATCTACCTTCTCAAGAATTATTCTTCCATCATCCACCATGTCACAAATAAAATAGAATTGCACATCAATATGATTTTCTTAAATATGAAATATAGGTTTCCTTTCCAAGTTGATGTCACTTTGACTATCATATTATATTACACTAATTATTGAATAAACCTAATATTGGAAAATAACTTCTAAGGCTAGAGAGCCTCTTTGTAGGCCTATATAGTTGTCATATATCTTTCCATTAAATTTATAAGAGTCACTATAGCATGTCACTTACTCATCTAATTGATAGCGCCACCAAGGAGACTAAACTCGGCCATTAGTTGACTTCTTTATATCCATGTATTCTATCTATTCTAAATCTAATAACCCTTGTATATACACTATATTATATAATTCATTATATCATTTCTACCTATGTCACTAGCATTATTTTTTTGGTGAAACTAGAACAATCGTGTCTCAAAAAGGCCTTGCCAAAGAAAACATAGTTGATGCCAATATTCACCCTCTTTTGAAATATTTCTCTTATCTACACGCCGATGGGGAAGAAATTTAGGACACCCTAGGGGTTGCTAGAGAGGGTGTGATGAGTAATTTGAAATTGGCTAAATGGTTTCTCCTAGAGATTAATAAATTTAATGTCAAAGTGTGTGGTTTGTAGGAGAACCTATTTCTAATGAGGATAGTGAGTAGTCTACATCCAAGTATAGAGAGCTATTTAGAACAGGGTTGTGGTTGTTGAGGACACCATCAGTGAGTTAAAAATGGATTATGAAAACCACATGCAAAACATGGAAAAAAATATTCAAGAGATTAACTCAAACATTATGAATCTCCTAAAAATTAGTCAATGCTCAATCATAAACAGTGTTGAAGAACTGAAGATCCTTATGGAGAAGTTAAAGGAGCTTAAAGAGGAGAAGGTGGTTGGTGTTATCCCTAGAAACAACAAAATGAAGGAGCGGGTGGTTGGTGTTGTCCCTAGAAATAGCAAAATGAAGGAGCAAAGTGCAAAAGAAAAAGGTAAAAATCTATTGTTGAAGGAAGATAAAGGACCTAGTGCTCGGATCCATGGTAGCAAGAAAAAATATTTTGAGGAGGAAAAGAATGATCTGATGAGCCTGGTTAATCAACACTACAACCATTAGAGGTGACTAACACCTTATAGAACATGAAGTAATTTGTTTTCTATTTAGTCGCTTTTAGTTTGTTGTTGTTTGGTTGTTGGGTGGCTATTCTTTTCTTTATTTAAGCAACATTTTGTTGTAAAGGGTTTCGGGTCCCTTCAAAACCTATTTTTCCTACTAATCAAAAACATTATTACAAGTTTGTTGCATGTGACTTCTAATACTAGTATAAATTTAGTACAAGTGATTTGTACCACTCTTGGAATAATCTTCAATATTAGTACATATTAGGTACATATTGGGTATTGGTAGATTTGGTACAAATTTAGCATAATTGGCATGTACCAATATTGGACTAATCTACTACTTTGGAAAAACAATTATACCAGTATAGATTGGGTATAGATGGATTTTAAGTGATGAGATACCACATTGATATAAATAGAATAATTTGAAGTACCACAAAGATATATGAACACTAACACTTCTTGGGAAATGTATTGTTTGGTGAGGAGCATAGTGAAAAGAAGTAGGGTACGTGAAAATGCTTCCTACACTAATATTCTAAGGAGTGCATTGTGAAAATTTACATATTCTAACAATTACATAGATTAGAAATGCATTTAAATAAAAAATAAATAATATATACCATAACATAGGTGTATATGGGGAAAACCTTTTCGAGAGAGAAAAAATCCACACTCCAAAGAAACTCAATTTGTCATTCAATAAACCATAATTACAATAACTTACAAATCAAAATCTCACAGGAGTATCACCAACCAAACTCTAGAGGAATTTTTACATCTTAACAGTATATGTACAAAACTCTACACACAACCTCCATCTCAAGCACCAAGTAAATAGGAGATATAAAATCTAAAACCATTAAATTATAATGAGAAACCCATGAGCTAAAATCACCCAAAAGTGATGCCCAAGTTATACCCCAATCCAAGATGCCTTATGATGTGTTTGTTTTCACATTGGAATGTACCCTCTGGAGGATTATTGTAGCAATTCTCCTTTCAACTAATATAATGGAAACGCTCCTAGGTTATGGGTGACCTGAAAGGTGGAGTGAATCTTTAGAGAGGGTCAGTTCCCCTTGTGTAGCACCCAACACAAAACTATTCTATTGATGTTGCAAGGAAAAGGGATAGAAACTAATTTTGAAACTAAACCTAAAAGTTAAAAAAATAATACACCAGAATTCTTAGTGACTTGTATTTTCTTAAGCATACACAAAGTGATTATAGAGGCTAATACAACCTACACAATTTAAAGTTTGACATCTTTTTCATAAGTTTTTCATAGGAAGGTTTAAATTTTATAATAATATTTGAAACAAATAAACATTCATAGTTGAATATTACATGAAACTTGATAGAAAACACAAACTATAAACTACAAATGAACATACTAATATATAAAGGATAAGGGAATAGGATAGAAAATCAAGGATAAAGAGTATATCACAAGAAAAGATCAATCATTTTCATAATATTACATATAATATCACTTATGAGAAGAAAAATTGGCTCTTTATTGATCAAAAGGGCATATTAACATAAATAACAAGTTCTTAAGCATACACAAAGTGATTATAGAGGCTAATACAACCTACACAATTTAAAGTTTGACATCTTTTTCATAAGTTTTTCATAGGAAGGTTTAAATTTTATAATAATATTTGAAACAAATAAACATTCATAGTTGAATATTACATGAAACTTGATAGAAAACACAAACTATAAACTACAAATGAACATACTAATATATAAAGGATAAGGGAATAGGATAGAAAATCAAGGATAAAGAGTATATCACAAGAAAAGATCAATCATTTTCATAATATTACATATAATATCACTTATGAGAAGAAAAATTGGCTCTTTATTGATCAAAAGGGCATATTAACATAAATAACAAGTTTGATACACTAAAGAAAATAAATGGCATTGTTCCCTTTTTTCTTGCAAATGAAACTCTTCCCTAATGGGAGATAGAAAAGGAGAATTGATTAAGTTACCTTGAATGTAACCACCATTTCATCATGTTCTTGAAATGCAATAATATAGGAAGGCTCACCTATTTTCAAGATCTAGATTCTCTCCATAGTTTTTTGAAGGGGAAAAGGGTCCTTATTCTTCTTTAAATGCATTTAAGTGATGTTTCTAACTTACTTTGTCAATCAGCTCCAACCAACTTGCAACTTTTAGGAACATTCTTCCATTATTCTCTCAACTACCTTTGGCATCTTCTCTTCTCTTTGCGTGGTGTAGATAAGTCCTCTTCATGAATATCTCCAATTTCTAACTTATAGGTTTTCATTAGTCAATAAATATCTAAAATTCTATCATATCCTTACACATTCTACCCATGTGAGTTTATGGCCTATCACAATCACTCCAACAAGAGTTTAGGAAACTCTATAAGTTTGAATTAGGTTTATGGAACCTCAAATTTCATCATTGCAAGCTCTAGAGAATGCCTACGTATCTATGTGTTTTCTTTGAGGGGGAAAATGTAGACCTGCATGATGGATCTCAAAGCATGAATTAGCAAAGGTTTTTAAAGAACTATGACTACTCCACAACTCTATGTTGATTTTATTTCCCTAGTTGTAATGCATCTCATTTTATTTCCCTATAGCTTATGATTCTCATAGGATCGTGTCTTTGGAGTGACTTCCCTTGTATGTTTTATCAAAACCCTGTCACACTTGATACCACTTGCCATTAGTGACTAACTTGCAGGCTTCCCCCTCATGGATTGTCTTATCATGACATGTGATATATAGGTCTGAGTATGTTCACCACTTTTCTTGACTTTCAATAATCCTATCATTGTGTGTAGGGTCTAAATGTAACATTTTGGGTTATCATTACAATGATTAATATCACAAAATATTATCATTATTTGGTATTCATAGTTGTCAAAATACATCCTTCTATTTTCATATACCTAGATCATTGCCTTCATGCCTTTTTAAATGACTATCTTTGTCATTTTTTCCTTGTCATGTGTCACTTGACAGTGACAAAGATTTTTATGGACTTCCCTTCACATGTCATCAACCTCATATTATTGTGTCTTCACATAGGACTATGTCTTAGTGATTGGCTTCTCATTTTCAATGATGAATGTCCTCTTATGAAGTTTTTTATTTTTCCAACACAACATTGTCATAACATATTGTAGGATTTCATTTCATGCATATCTCATTAACCATCCATTTTTTGATGCTCTTAAATTGTTGCTCACTGTGAAATGTCACTTTGGATCATTCATTGAACAAGACCTCCAATAACCAGCAATTCTATCACCCACATACCATAAGCTTCTCTTTATGCCAAAGAAATTGTAAATTCCTCTATGTGTCCCTTTCTCAATATTTCCTCTAGCTATGTATCACTGGCCTATAGACTAAATTTAATGGTATTATTTTATTATCTTGGACTTTTCTATCTTTAATATAGAACTCATACCTACATCTTTGTAGGCTCTACCACTTTATATTTGCTATGATATCTATGAGTATTGCAATAATTTCTTTGCCTGTGTCACCATCTT
>VDFB02311015.1:0-22891 GCA_007258455.2 Sequoia sempervirens | reverse complement strand
CTTACAGTAAAAGCATAATAAATTTTTTTTTTGAAAGTAGAACAATACATATGATGAACATGAACAACCAACACATAATTAGAAGTTAAACATATACATCCTAAACCACGTCCTCTGAGGTACACGTGACAACACTACTAATGTAAACCCATACCAAGACGGTGTTTAACTAACTATAAGTATTCCACTTAACCATTATTTAGAATTACTAGATGAAATACAAACATTCACATCATAAAATACATAAAACCATCTATCACATCTCTGGATGTAATTATACATATTTCCAAAGATACAACACCATTAAGAATAGTACACTGTGAATCAGAGACTGATAATAGTACCAAGCATTAATATACATTTCACGCATGATAAGCTCCCATCAAAGATCATAAAATTAAGCTCAAAGATTGCATTCATTACAATGATAATAAAAGTCACATCGTACAAGAGTGCTAGTGATACAAAAGTGTTCCCCAACAAGAATGGGAACAATACAATAAGATAGAATGACACAACTGGAAAGGTAAATACAAAGTAACAAGTCTAGCTCAGACTTGGGTACAATTTTGAAGATGCTACAAGTGGTACAATCTGCATATCTCGATCCTTGGATGGGGACCCAATGGGGTGCATAGCACGTTCCACCCGACCATGTGGACCCGAAAGTCCACCCCCATGCTAGGAGTTGACAAGAAAGATCCCCCATACAGCAATCCAAAACAATCAAATGAACCAATAGCAAACCAAACTCCACAACAAGGATATCATCAACATAAGATAACAAATCACAACATTTCCATTACTTAGCCAAGACAAAATAATGAAAATTCCAACAAATCCAAATGTCAAGATTTTAGCTCAAGACTAAATACCCATAAGAGGTGCCAACAACAATAGGATCCAAGCCTTCAAATAAAATTTGCAATATCAATCAACAATAAATATCAAGGGAACATTTCATTAACATCAATCAAGTTGCCATGAGGCATGTATGCAACACTAAAAGATAAAACATGGAGGCTTCAACAACAATCACCAAGAACTAATTCCCTCAACAACATCAACAATTTCAACAACACTCCCAGAGGCAACCAAACAAGGGAACATAAATGGGTACTATAGGAGACTGTCATCGCATGGCCTTACATGGATTATCCAGGTAACCTATCACAAGGTACCACCTCCATCTATGGTTATCCAGGCAACTTATCTCAAGGCACTGCCCCATAGGGTGACTCATGCGGAACCACTTACCTTTCATGAGGACAAGGCAGTGATCTTACCAACCAGGTCTTCTCATCCCATCCTTAGCCTATGATAGCACTAACGGTATGGGTGAGGAACAAAATTAATCTTGTTTAATGTTTATTTACCCAAAACCCACCAGTTCATTAATTAAATTATCACTTTTTAAGGAAAATCTTCCATGGGTTACCCTAACAGCCCCTTTGTGCGCCGGCCCCCATGAAGAGCCACTCTCCCTATGGGTACCCAAACCAAAACATGCAAGGGGTGTACCTTATCTCACATAGAAATCAAGGTGAATATAACACAAAACATGCGAGGCATGAACCATCTCGCAAACCCATTCCATATCACTGAAACAAGAACAAAGAAGGTACCACCCACCACATCAAAAGTCAACACCATGGTACAAAGTACTACTCATGAGCTCAAAATCTAAGATAAGAGCAATAAATCACAACAGAACAACTGTGGAAAAATCAACATAAGTCAAGTTCCTCCATTGCCTCTGGAAGCCAAAAACATCATAAATCCACAACCTTCTATTGAAGGTAATTCAAGTATGTCAGGTTCCCAACCATCTCAAATATGACCACAAGAAAGACAATGCAACAAAGTTTCCTCAATCAGAATTAACACAATAAGGAAGACTATCATCAAGGACCCCACCAAAAGACTATATAAGTTTCATATTCATAAATCGAAAGGAGTAGAATAAAAGTGGCCTCATCATAAAGAGATCATCAAATTCAACCGAAGCAAAAATAATCAATTTCGACACAAATTCAACTGGGTGTCCAAGGGAGACCTCTATTTCTCCTCTCAAGCTACCCTTGCAGTATGGAAACAACATGATGTGATCTTCAAGCTCACTCAAAGCTAACAAAATCAACTCATTACATAATTAATCGCAAAGAACAAAATCTTCTCTATAACCTTTTGGGCACAAATGGGCTCCTTCCATAAAAGGTAATAATCCTAATCAAATATAAATCAGGATCCACCATAATAACTAAAATCCAACATAAATTTCTAAACATTGAAACAATGCCCAATCAACAACAAGGTTTTTAGTTCAAGCAAATCTTACATAATCAATTCGATACAAAATCAACCACAAGAAATATAGCCAATAGGACATCTAAGGGAGACCTCAATTTTCTCCACACACGATGCCCTAACAAGCTAATAATATGACTAATAAACCACTTAAACAAAACCAATAAGCATCAACAAGCAATACATCCAACGGTGACATTATTTTCATATTTACTAAAATTCCTTATTTATCCAAACAATACACCATAACTATGGAAAAACCTTCACAACTCATGTATTGATACGAATAAATTTAACAATTGAAGACACTCAAATATCCCAACATGAAAACAAGTCGAACCACTTAGATAAATATACAAACCTTAAATTTCAAATCCAATCCATCATCAAAATTAATGATTATAAAGTTAAGGATAAAACTATACAATACACTCATTTCATCAATATAAATGAACTAGCAAAATATATCAATTCATTTTTAAAAAAAAAATCATGTATAACTCAAATAAACAACACTTGACCTCCCTATAACTTAATGACATTAGGAAAAGTTAACTTAATGTATAAAACTCTTTCAAGGATCATTAAAAGTGCTAATGAAAAAGAGAACGATGATATATATATACATTATATGTCCATAACGATAATACATTATAGTCCAAATAACAATAAACTAACATAATTAATAAAGATATGGTTTTGACAATACCACACTAAGATTTTGTCAATATATTGCCTAGGGCATCACTGTTCTTGGTTTACCATGGTTTCTAGAATATACACTAAGAAAATCGTTGTTCTTGGTATAATTCTATAAGATGTGAGGAGTTAGATATTAAGATAACATGAAACCCTAATCTAGAAGAATTACAACTTAATACGATAACAATAATCCAATTATTTAAGTCATAACCAATTTTACTAGTCAACTATTAAATGCAATAAAAGTAATCACTATTTGCTATTAAATCATTAGAGAGTAAATTAATCATCTACCTTTGTTTAAATACCACTTAATATTTCATTTATTTAATTTATAAATTCTTTTTTTATATTTAATTCTATTTTAATACATTTATATATTTACTTTTACCTTAAAGTAAGGGAGATAATGTATATTCCTTATCTTTATGAAAGAGGACTAAAATAACAAAAAGAAATGAGATCTCTTTTAATAAAAAAATAGGTATGCCAAATCTTAAACTTTTGTTACAAACTTTTATTTACACAGTTGGCATGTTCTTTATCCATGGGAGAGGGAATGCATTCTCACGTGAGAATTAAACTAAGAAGCTTATAAAAACTAAAGTGAGTGAACCTTATAAAAACTAGGGTGATTGAGATCGGTGGAGCCCATTTAAATTGGTATTTTTCTGCGTCACTCCCATCATAGTGAAATTGGAATATTTATTTGCCGCCTAAAATAATTGACGAGAGCAGCAATGATTTACTTATTCACTTGGGTATATTTAATCTTGGAACTCGTGATTTCAATTGTCATTAAAATAAACTCTAAGGTTGAATTAAAAACAAATGCAATAGAATTGCGATGGTTAAGATCTTTACCGTGATCTTTATTTTAATAATGATACTCTAAAATTCTCGTGTAACCTTAATTCCTAGCTGCTTCTCATTAAACTGGAGAAGTGATAGGACGTTGCCAGCAAGGAGAAGTTTGGAGGAACGGTAATCAAACGTGGTAGGGGAAACAGCAAAACAATAAGGAAAAAGAAATAGA
Source organism: Sequoia sempervirens (assembly GCA_007258455.2). Classification (NCBI taxonomy): domain Eukaryota; kingdom Viridiplantae; phylum Streptophyta; class Pinopsida; order Cupressales; family Cupressaceae; genus Sequoia; species Sequoia sempervirens. The sequence goes on along the minus strand of VDFB02311015.1, from coordinate 18,846 downwards.
AATTGAAGGAAATGATGAACGGCTGAGATTTATATAATTGTCTTGCACAGATAGAGACGTCGGAAGGCCACCAATATTCTTTATAGGTTTCCACGTGCAGAGAGAGGCCCTGGCAGCAAAATGAGCCCTACCATCTACTTTCCAGGACATTCCTTCTCTTTTATTTTATTTTATTTTTGTGCAGAGGGGCATGTGAGTGTTGGCAGAATGCCTCAAAGAAATGTGATCTCAAGGAATGCAATGATTGCAGGATATGCACAAAGTGGATTTTAATGTATCACTTGGGTTTCAGAATTTGCAGTTGCAGACTGGTAACTCCAAAACACAGATTTATTCATCGCTCATTGCTGACACTGTGGTTGTTAAGGATAAAGGGCCCGAAAATGCAGCTGGGGTTAGCTACCAAGTATATACTGATGCTGCGTACTCATTTAGTGGTTGGGTTAGGTTGACAATGAAATCAGGAAGTTTAATTAAACCTCTACAACATTCTATTTTTGAGTACTACAAAAGTGACAGGTTGCCAACGGACTCAGGAAGGCTATTTACCCCTCTGCAGTCTTTTATTTTCAAGTGTTGCGGCTGTGATAGTATGCAAAAGACAAGGCATGTGAGTTGTCTTCCAGTATGCGTCACAGAACTGCAGACTCCTAGAATGCAATCGGTGCAGGATATGCATGAGAAAATGGGTTTAAAGGTAAGGCTTTAGGAACTTTCAAGCCAATGCAATAGGCAGAATAATCCAGATACCACGTCCTTTGCTAGCATCCTCCATGCTTGTGTGCAAAATGAAAGCTTTGAGACAGGTTATGGTCATCGAACAAAGCAAGAAGGATAGAGGTATTTGTCAGATGATGTAGTTGCAACGGCCCTAGTAAACATGTATGTAAGGTGCCAAGTCTAGACAAAGTTCGCGAGTCATTTGATAGCATGACACAAGGAAATGTGATCTCAAGGAATGCAATTATTGCAGGGGAGGACAGTATGGATTTGTTAACAAGACTTTAGAAATTTTTCAAGCAATGTAAGAGCAAGAAACTCACCTCAGAGTGTACACAGAATGAGTCAGCATAGAGACGCTCATGACTTTGGATAGAATTCCCAAAGGATAAGACCCCTCCCCCTTTTTCCATCGCTGCCAGATATCCCTTAAGATCCATTTTCCAGATGTTGTAGATGTAGCTACATCAATAGATAATGTGGATGCCTAAACAAGGCATACGAACTGTTGCACGGATTTCCTTAAAGAAACATGGTCTCAAGGAATGCACTAATTGAATGGATTTCATGGCAGGCATAAGAAACTTTCAAGTGAGAAAATTTGCAGGTGTTAAGATTCTTTTAGTAGGTAAGTATGCAAAAATGTCCCCGCATGGAAAAGGCACGTGAACTCTTTTACAGAATATCTCTGCCCGAGAATGTCGTCTCCCCCCCTCCAGAGTAAACTTAGCCACACCTGTCCCATTCAAAAGCATACTTTTCAGGAAATGATACCACGTTGAGGGCATGCGAGAAGAGGAAGCCCAAGCCAAGCACGTGGAAGGCAGGAGATAAACCATGAAGCCAGGTGGAGATAAAGGCAAGGACACGAGAATATTTTAGCTTCTTTCAACAATTTATTATTATATCAATACAAAGATCTTTTTTTATTTATTTTTTAATATTAAATTTCCTCATTTGTAATACATTTATGGAGGTAAATAAAATGTGCCAATATTAATCAACATTTTTGTTTCTATTTATTTCCTTTTTAATACTTAATGAATAAGAATAACTCATAACTTTTAGATTTCTCATGAATGCAATAATTCTCTACTCATACACACACACATATATATATTTAAATATATTTAAAGCCACTATTTTAAAATTTGAAATAGCTTATATTTTCCAAAAGACAATAAGACTAAATCATTCTTAATTTATTAGTTTTAATCTTCCTTTTTAATTTGTTTATATAATACCATAACTATTATATATATATAAATATTTCTTTATCAAATCATAAGTTTTAATTTATTTGAATCCATTAAAACATCACTATTATTTTATATAATCAATACATATAATGTTATTTCATAAACACAATTCAGCTAATCATCAATTCAATCAATCGTACTTACTCAAACGTCACAGAGGGGGCAAAAGTGGAGGGTCGCTACATCCATAAGCTTTGAATCAGTCAACCAAATACGACTGAGTCATCAAGGGGCAGCAATGTTAAAGCATGTAATCAAGCAACATGGACTAACTTTTCGCGAGGAATCATATGATAGAAATGAAAGGAAAGGTAAGTACATTCAGTTCATTTTGTACTTATGAAGCATAGTAGGTCCATTTACATTAAAAACAGTGACTTCAATACATGAAAAAATCATTGAATTCTCAAAATATAATGAAGTAAACATTAAACAAGATGTGCTCTTGTATTCTTGACGTGTCAATTAGTTGAAAACATGGTCACCACAGCAGTCCCTGCATGTCCAAGATTGCATTAAAATGAGACAGCCATCTACAATAGTTTATAGTCACCTGATAATTGCATGAGAACTCACTAAGAAAGCAACAATGTATGAAGACATGTTTTGTAGTGGAAGGTCATGTGCATACAATAGCAACTCGAAAGTACAATCCATGATATGTCACTAGAGTAGTCCTTTTGGATGCAATCTCATGGTAGGGACAAATCCTTCATGATTATGTCTTAGTAGCCTGAGTGGTGTGCTTGTCATAAGGTGTTTGGGGTGTAGGTGAGTTTGTGTCATTATTGCTCATGGTAGAGTTGATAAGGAATAAGCAAAATCCAATGTGACATTGTCAATATATTTGGAAGAGACATCAATCATAGATGTCTTGAAGAACCACGACAAGGAGAAGAGTTATGAAGTGTGCAATATCATTGGAGGAGGAAATTTCTTATGAAATGTTGATGACAAAAGGATTCACAAATTTGAAAGTCTTGAAATTGAGAAGAAACAGGGGTCCTCTACTCTCTATACTGGGCCATCATATTATGTTAGTGAGTGAGATCAAGGTTGCCAATAGTCTCAAGGACTGTACTATGCCCAAGTCACAATGTTAATGACTGTGCAAGACTGTGAGAAAAGTCTAAATAGCCATCAAGGAAATCATGAACAGTCATAAATTCACAAAGAATTGGGAACACACATGATAGAACATAGTACAATAAGCAAGTGGAAGAAAGTTATGAAATCATAAAAACCTAGGTCAACCTCATGAGAAGACCACAATGATATGACTGCTATCATATGAGTAGTTGCTTTCAAAAGGAGGGTAGTGTGATTTATTACCAAGTGAATAGATGTTGTGGTGGTCATATGGAATGAAAAGCACAGTCATGGTAATCAAATGGGAAATCCACAATGATATCATCCTATAGGGCAGCTAGAGGACAGTCAACTCTAAAGGGAAAAAATTATGATGGAAACCATGTAGTCTTGAAGAATGCACTCATGCTAGGAGAGCACTAAAGGGAAAGTTCACCTACTTACCTCTGCACATAAAGATAGTCAATCAATTCATAAAAGAAAGTGTAAATTCATTCAAGATGCTGGCATTTCTCGAGAATCAATTTCTGCTATGAGATACAAAGAAGATTGTTTAGCTGAGGCAGTAGATATCTCTATGACAAAGGGTTATGGTACCACTCTGGATTCTTCCGAGTAGGAGCATGAATTATGTGATATGCCAGGTAAAACAAGGCGGTGGCTACACAATCTGATTAAGTCCATTGTGGTAACAAACCTTATACAACATCAAGTAGAAAATTTTGTGATCACAACCGTTTTAGACATGTCATCAAAGGTCATCATCATAAGCTTGCCCATTTGAGCAAAGTCTCACATATGAATTCCAATCGTTGGTTTTCCAATCATTCCCAAATGGATAGCTATGGTGGTAGCCCAACTCTTACTTTCCAGGAAGATAGTTCCAAGCAAGTAGGGGGCACAAAAAAAAATAGTGTCAATACTAGTATCCAGACACAGGTAGCAGAGGCTGACATTCATACTAGCAATGAAATCTATGATGGAAATTGTTGTTCATACAAACCTTCCTCCAGCAAGAAGCATGGTGAGGTTAATGAGATGGTGGACAGTCATCATGAGCTAATGCAAATGAACAATGGAGCAGTCATTGGTAGACCCTTTGTTATACCCAACTTTGCAATGGCATTGAGTCATTTTGCAGACCAATTTCTTCAGGGCGACATTCTTATGGTGGAGCAATTGACAGAGAAAACCCAGAATGACCATAAGGATAGCAAATGTATAGGCTATGACCAACATTATACATAAAATACAGTAAAATAGAAAGAAACAGGAGATCGAGCCATGGCCGTTTTTAGAAATTTCATGAAAGAATACAAAGGTCGTGCAAAATGGAAACCAAATAAGGGTATTTATCATCATTTTCAATGAATACAAAAAATAAGAAGGCACACAAAAAATTCAAACATATTTACCTTTTTCTTCTAGAATGAACTCAAATTGAGCTTATATTTACAGAGAATTGGAAAAGAGTGCAAGATTTTGTGCACAGAAGCTTACCCAGCCTGTGACTCTACTAAAAACCTCCATGAAAGCTTCAAACAAACTTCATTGATGGTAGCTGAAGACAAAAAAATATCCACAAAAAATAGAAGTAATAGAAAATCATTAGAAATATGTCTATAGCCATGACCTTAACTCATGAAATAGCCTCTAAAAGATGGAGAAAATGTAGATTTTGTTAAAAAAAAACACAGATACCTACTGTTATCAGTGGGATTCACAAAATTTCATCATGAAATTGGCCAAGAAACCAGTTTGAAAACCATTTGCAAAGCTCAACACTAAAACCCTATTATGGCAGCAGAGTCAATTCTTCATGATGGTTCGACCAAATGATGAGGTTTTCTCTTTGTTGGCATGTTTTAATATTAGGGTTTGACCCCTATTTTCCATTCAATGGGATTTTTTTCCCTTGTTTTAAAAATCAAACACATGGTAAATGTGATGGGGGTTGAAACATACATGTGTTCTCCCTTAGGCATTTTATGCCTTAAGAACTTTTTCCCTTTTTTTCCAAAACTTTGCTAAGTCATCAAATTGCCATGGAGTGTGCAATGCAATATGGAGTATCCCATATGTGATACATCATGTGACTTGGAATATTCTTTCCAAGAGTCTTGGAGGTCAGCCTTATTAGCCAGGTAATATTGATACTATGTACCTTTGCAAACCATGTGATTATGACATATGTGTGTGAAATGCAAAATATGGTGAGTTGATAGTCAAGGCCTTTGAAGCTTTTGAAGGCTTTTAGATATAACACTACATGTTATATTTGATTCTAATATTTGAGATATCATGTAAGTGATTTGAAAATAACTTTATCATGCCTTTTAATATAAATGTAACACAAGGAGATGGTGGGGCCCTTATTCTTGTTTTGAATTGTAAAATGACTTGATTAAGTGATGTTTTATAAATCACTTAATCCAAGTTATTATCTTTAATTCTTTTTGAGTCTTGTGACTCAAAACACACATATTGTGTGACTTATGTGTGGGTCAGAACAACTTAAGAAACATGTGACCGATTTGGTGATGACTAGTCAACATGGAGAAAGTGTGGAGGGCAGTGTTTGACTGTTTTGGAGAGACATGTGCCATTTTGGAGGCTATTTTATCACACTTTCAGTGTGATCTTGGATTGAGATTGACTTTAGACCACTTGGAGGACCTTTTGGAGTGTTTTTAGAAGCTTCTACTTTGGCCTTTGTGTTTCATCCGACTTAGGTTTTCTAGAAACACTTGTGTGGGTTTTTGGTTTTAGTTTTGCTAAAGTATCTTAATACTAGAGTTTTGTGGGGGTTCTTTTTTTCCTTCTTGCAAGAATTGTGGCTTTTGGAGCCTTTTCATGGCAGAGGACAATATTGTAACTCAGATTGGTAGATTTATGTAGCAGTGTAACACCTTTTGATGAATAAGTTAATATACTTTACCTTCTCATTATGCTATTTATTGTGAAAGCTTATAAATGTTTGATAAAATCTATGGTAGAATTGTTTTTTCCCTTTGATTTTGTCTTTTTTTTCTTTTCCTTTATGCAGTTAGTATGAATTTGTAGGTCATAACATGTGTTGAGTTAGTTTAGGATAAAGTTTGAATTGTGAGGATGCAATTTTCTTCCTTCTAGATGTTGTCCATGGCATTTTCAGCCTTGTTATGAAACACTGATGCAAAGGCATATGGATTTTTGAGTTGTGTAAACCATTGTTAAGTTATTGACCACTCTTGTGTGTGGAAGCAACTATATTGGTCTGGGAAATATCATTAGGTGTATCACCATGGGGGTTAGTTTTCTTTTCATGCTTCTTTTTCCCCTTTTCCTAGCAAGGAGTAGTTTAGGTGACACCATCAAAAGGGGAAGCTAGCCCATAATCTAGAGGTCTACTTTCGAATAGGTTACCCACAACCTGAGAGTAGTCCCATGTTGGCCCAAATCTGTTGAGTTCTCATTGAAGGCTTAGCAAAAAGGGTGCAGATTTGGTGAACTAACACGATAAAATTAAATGGCCAATTAATGATAGTGGCGAGTTTGGTTTTGGGAAGGACACATCTTGTTTAAGACCATTGTTGTCAATTAATTTGACTAGTGTGATTCATTTGAAAATGATTGATTTGACTTGGAACTTATTGGCTTGCTTGTCCTAGTTGATTCGGATTTTGTTTGCAATTCAAATGATTGGTTTGACAGTGAGCCCTAAAGGACTAACATGGGAGCCTCGAGGGGCTCTCATCGATAGAATAACCTTACCTACATAGCAATGTCTTGAGGGAGACCTCATAGTTTGACATGACCCTTGAATTTGTTTCAATGACAAAGGACCAAATCATGATTTTATTTGACAACACATAAAGATTGACCTAATGCCTCAGGGGCACATCAACAAATGGCCTTGCCTACATCTAGTCACAAAGGCAACGTAGTTCAACAATGACAAAGGCCCGACTTGACAAACTTTGACTCTTATTTTTGGGATTTTTAAAGTTATCTGAGATATTTTTGGGTTTTGACATGTTTTGATTTTGGGATTTTGAAGTTTATGATCTTTTTGGATTTTTGAAATTTTTTATTCTTTTTTGTTTTCCAGGATTTCTTGAGGACATTTTATGATTTTAGGGGTTTTTCAAGACATTTTATGATTTTTGGATGTTTTTTTTCAAAAGAGATTTTATGGATTTTTATGAAACTTTCTCGGGGACATTTTATAATTTTTATTTATTTATTTTGCTGCCAAGACACCTGTTTCAATTTTTCATCGAAGGTGACCATTTTTTTAGGACTTTTCATTTTTTTGTATTTTTTTTTTTCAAGAATTTTCTCTAGCTCTCTGAAGCTAGGCATAAAACTTGTGTAGGTGCAAGCTGTTGATAGGCTCGGACAAAGGTTCTCCTTTAGGCATGAACAAATGATAAGTGTCAAGACCAAAAGATGTTATGACATGTGGACCCAGCCAGTTGGGCTCAAATTTGTCATGTTTCTCATGTTCTACTTGATTTTTTGGATTTTGCATCAACACTAAATCACCAATTTTGAAATGTCTGACCAAAACTCTTTTGTTGTAACTGTGGCAAAGAAATTTTTGGTATTCCTGTAGATGAGTCAAGGCCTTCTGTTTGTGTTCATCAAGCAACTCTAATTCATGCAGTCGGGATATACAATACTACTCATTGTCAATGAGCCCTTGCAGGGAGACTCACAGGGAGGGGACTTTGACCTCTATAGGAAGGATAGCCTCGGTACCAAAGACTAGGGAAAATGGAGTGGCACCGATGGGTGTACAAATGCTTGTGCGGTACACCCATAGGGTGGGGTTAAGCTGAATGTTTCAATCACGACCAACGTAATTGAAAATATTTTTAAGAATTTTGATTAAGGTCTTATTGGATGCCTCAGCTTGGTCATTACCTTGCGAGTAGTATGGAGTAGAAAAGCGGTGTTGAATGTGGAACTTCTCACATAACTCACGGACATCTTGATTTTTTAAGGGAAGACCGTTGTCAGTGATGATGGATTGTGGGACACCATACTGGCATATGATGTAATTGAGGATGAACTTGGAGATTTGTTTACCGGTTATGTATGTCAGGGGAATAGCTTCAATCCATTTTATGAAATATTCAATTGCAGTGATAATAAATTTGTGGCCATTAGATGAAGTGGGATGGATTTTTTCTATGAGTTCGAGTCCCCATTGGGCGAAGGGCCATGGTGAAGTGATCAGCTGCAACTCCTATGCAAGTGCATGGATGAGGTCACTATGTATCTGGCATTGTCAACATTTCTTTACAAAGTGATAGGCATCTTGCTCCATTGTAGGCCAGTAATATCCCAGTCACATGATCTTTTTAGCTAGATTCAAACCACTAGAATGGGCTCTGCATATACCCTCATGTACTTCACATAAAACTTAGTTTGTGCTTCATTAGTGTCAACATCTGAGTAAGGTATTATCTAGGCCATGTCTATATAGGGTGTCACCAATGATGGAGTAGCGAGAAGCTTTGCAAAGGAAGGACTTGTGTTGGTTGTTCGATAGGTCAGGGGGTAAGGTCTAGGAATGTAGATAGTCATAAATGGTTTGATACCATGGGGAATTTGGACCAACAATTTCACCTACCATCTCAGATTCAGGGACATCAAAGGTGGGAACCAATAACTATTCAACTAAGAACTTGTACTGTGACATATTGTTGGGAATGTCCAAGAGAGATCCAATGGTGGCCATGGTGTCAACAGCTTTGTTCTAAATTTGAGGAATCTGAGAAAAAGTGATAGCTACAAAATATAGCTTAAAACTGTCAACCATTCTTTTATATGGGGCCAATTTCTCATCTTTAGTGTCGTAGTCATCATTGACCTATCAGATGACCAATTCTGAATCACCAAATACTTGCAGACTTGTAATTTTCCATTTTATAGCCATGTGCAATCCTATTAGTAGGGCCTCATATTCTGCAATGTTGTTTGTACACAAGAAGGCTATTATGAAGGATTTGGGTATAGTGTCACCTTCGAGGGTGACGAATATTATTCCTGCACCTGATCCATGACTAGTGTATGAGCAATCAAAATATAATTTCCATGTTACGCCAGTGTGACCTACTGCAAATATTGATTCATGTGGGAAATCAAAAACTAGAGGGTGATCAACTTTTTTGGGTGCATCAACAAGTTGGTCTGCGATAACCTATCCTTTTATTGCTTTTCATTCCACATATTGTATGTTGTACTCACTAAGTATCATGACCCACTTAGCCAACCGTCCTGTCAATGTTGACTTGCTAAGTAAGTATTCGAGGGGATCTATCTTAGCCATGATTCTTGTCTAATGATTGAGCATGTAATGGACCTTAGTTTATGAGTGGCGAAAAATCATGGGGAGACAAGCACATTCAATAAAGCTATAATTGAGTTCATACCCAACCAATGTGTGGCTAATGTAATATATTTCTCATTCTTTCTCCTCATGATCATTTTGTGCAAGCAATTCCCCCAGTGCGGAAGTGGTGGCTAATATGTAAAGAATTAGGGGCTTACCATCTATTGGTGGCATCAAAATAGGAGGTGTCAAGAGGTATTCTTTAATTTGTTGAAAAGCTACCTCACGCTTGTCTGTCCATATAAAAGGGACCCCCTTGCATAACAAATATTGAAAAGGCTAACATTTATTTTCAAGGTGTGCAATAAAACATCTGATGGACTAAAGTCGGCCTTGCAATGTCCTAAGTTGACTGATTCCTATTGGAGGAGGCATGCCTAATACAACTTTTACTTTTGTCGGGTCCACTTCAATGCCTCTATGAGAAACTATGTATCCTAAGATTTTTCCCAATATCACACTGAAGGCACATTTTTTTGGATTTAAGTGGACTTTATATTCTTCAAGTCTTTTACAAAAAAATTCCAGGACTCTCAAATGATCACCATGTGTCAAGGATTTCGCCAAAAGGTCATCAACATAATCTTCCATCAGTGTATGCATGAGATCATGAAATATGGTGGTCATAGCTCTCTGATAGGCTGCACCTGCATTTTTAAGTCCGAAGGGCATGACATTCCAATAGTATGTACCCCATGGGCAAGTGAAATTTATTTTATGCTGATCTTCAGGAGCGATACGGATCTGATTATACCCCGAGAATCCATCCACGAGGGACAACATCTTGTAGCCTACTATTATATCTACTATGATGTCTATATTAGGAAGTGGGAAGTCGTTCTTTGGACATGCTTTGTTCAGGTCATGGAAATCTACGCAAAAACAGATTTTTCCATTTGCTTTGTTCACTGGCACAAGATTTGAGATCCAGTCTACATAATCAATAGGTCTTATGAAACCAACACCCAATAATTTCTTGAGTTCTGGTTTGACCAGTAGAGCTATCTGAGGATGCATTTTTCTAAGCTTTTGCTTGACAAGATTTGCATTGGAAGCAATTGTAAATGATGCAGGACCAACGTGGGGTCCAACCCAAGCATGTTAGCATCAGACCATGCAAAATTGACTTGATGTTTTGTGAAAAATTCTTGAAATTCTGGTTTTTCTTCTTTTGTCAAGGACGCTGCAAAGAGAACAATTTTAGGATTCTCCGTTGTACTTATATTGACTTCCATTACTTGCTTGATCAACATCGGGGATCTCTCTTTATTTACTGGAAGAAAGTCCAACCCTCCATCCTTGGGTACCTCAGAGAGGTTTTCGCCCTCAGATACGTCCTTTATTTTTACTTTTTTCAACAAAAGGTGCCTTGTATTTTCACCAAACAATTTCATTTTTCATTTTTCATTTTTGGTTTATTTTCTCATTTATCATTTTTGAAACTAGAAGGTGTTCTAATCTATCCAAAACATAATATAGTACTCTAAGATCTATGTTGAAACTAGCTTTATGGTCTCCATGTGGTATGCCTTCTCGTAGTCCCATAAATTTTGTGATGGCTTCATCATTTTCAAATATGTCCAAAGTGGGTGGATCATGTTGGTCCCAATCAACTAATTGTGGGTAAACAAGGGAAATTCCATCATTGGTATTACTAAAGGATGGGGAAGCAATAGATAGGGTAAAGACAGATGTATTATCAGTGTCACAAAAGGATTCTATCCATGCTTTATCTTTAGTGGCTAGGTTCATGGAAGGAATCAACATGGATATTGATATCCATGAGGTTGGTAAAGGGTGGGTGAGGTGTGTCAGACTCATGAAAGACATAGTCAAGCTCATAATCACTAGTTGTACAAGAATCCCACTCATATTCATTAGATTCAATGTCACTATCATAAAGGTTAGTTGGGTTCTTAGATGTCTTGACATCTTCCAAAGCACTCACATCCTTATTTGAAAGCACCAATCCTAATTGGTACAAAACCTAGCCCCAAGTTCTTTGGTCATTTCAGAGGCATCAAGGGCTCCCTAATTTCATTTTTATTTATGCTAAGCCCACTAATTTTTTCATAAGCCTTTTGTTTCACAAGTTGAAATCCTTTACCATATTGTTGTATTAGTAGTGGTTGCATATCTCCCTCATCTTTGTAAATCTAGTCTAAAACATCATCAATGTACTCTTTGTTTAACTCTCTCTAGCTTATAAAGGTGGTGGTGGGAGGAATTTTGATAACAACTTTAGATTCCATCTTATATACAGGCTTGCCATAGGATTTTGGAGACTTTGGTAGCTTGGTGATGCAGTAGGAAGTAGTCATATGATATTCCCCACAACCCTTGTCTTGGATCTAAATCTTGGGATCAATGGATGGAATGGTGAATGTGGGGAATTTAGTCAGAGTGGATGGATCAATGTAATTAGATGGTGTGGATGTCGTAGCTTCATGGTTTATAGGAACTTGATGTTCAGAGGCCCCTTTCAAATTGGTGAAATATGAAAAGGGATCAGGATCACTAATGATTGTGATTTTAGTGCCATCATAAGCAAACTTTAGACATTGATGGTATGTGTATGGAATGGCTTTCATGGCATGGATCCATGGTTGGTTGAGGATTAGGTTGTATGGTAATTCAAGATCCAAGACTTGGAATGTGGTATTTAGTGACGCAGGTCCAATCTTGATAGGCAGTGTGACAATTCCCTCAGAAGAATGCTCTTCCTCATTATAGGATTTGATGGTAATTCTCTTATTTCTATCCACACATGTTTTAGATAGGCCCAATTCCTTCACTAGTTTTAAAGTGCAAATTTTCAATCCAGCTCCGCCATCTACTAAGACTCGACTGACCTTGTTGTTTATGAAGACCTCAAGGTGTAACGAGTCATTATGGTTTGACTTGGATGTAGAGTAATCTTTGTTAGAAAAAGAGACATGATGGGAGTTGGCCAAGTATCCAACCATGGCTTCAAATTGGTTGGCATCCAAGTCAGTAGGGACTAAGGTTTCTTTCAGAGCCTTATCAAGGATAGCTTTGTGTTTAGGTGATATGCGCAAAAGCTTAAGGATGGAAATTTTTGCGGGTGTCTTTTGCAATTGGTCAACAAGGTTATATTTGGCTTTGGACTATGGTTACTTTGGAAGAGGACTAGATATGGTAATCTTAGCTCTGCGGATGGTAATGCAAATTTGAGGTTGCTTCTTAATGGTGATTGTGTTAACATGGTTTTCAATAGTTTAGATGTGGTTAATAACTTTGTAGTCAAAAGAGGCATTGGTATAATTCACATGGTTGTCTGTCTTTTGACCTAAACTGGAGGCTTTTCCATGGTCTTGCAATGGATTCTTGAAAATCATATGGTCTTTATTAGAAGTTTGTTATTGTCCCTTGAACTCTATGGTACCAATTTTTATTAGGTCTTGAATCATGTTTTTCAACTGACGACATGGTGAGGTCTTATGACCTTTGATGTAGTGGTATTCATATAAAGCTTTGTCATCCCACCAAGAGGGTTTGAATTGTCCTGGATCATATGGTTTGGGATCTTGGAGCTATATGACATTTTATTGTACTAGATTCTTTAGGATGAATTCAATGGGTTTCGGTAAATGAGTAAATTATCTTCATGGGTATTGTCTTGGTTGTCTTGGGGGACCTCTTTCTTGTTTATTTTGGATTGTATTTGTCATTGGTGTGGGGATCTGTGATGCATTTTTTTGTATCAAAGATCCTTGGAGTGTCAGAGTGGGACCATTCCTATTGACCACCTTAATATCGAAAACACCGTTGTCGGTCACGTGTTTGTTTCTTGCCCAATATTTACTTTTTCCATTGGAGGAAGTCTGTTGTGTACTTTTATTGCCATATGAAATTTCACCTTGGATAATTAGTACTTTTTCCACTGTCATACCTTTTCTACCAAGTCTGAAAATTTTGTACAACAATGTACTTGTAGTCAATTTTTTAATTTGGATATGAGACTCTAGAAAAACATGTCAATTTTTTTGTTTTTGAAGAATTTCAATAGGAGATCAACTTGTCATGCTACGCCATCTTCGGAAAAAGTTAATGAAAGTTTCACCCTCGTCTTGTGTCATGTGCATAGGGTGGCTATTGTAATATTTTTCTCAATGTTATAGGCATAGTTTTCCACGAACAAGTTGGCTATGTCATCCCATGATTTTATATATCCTTTAGGTAGTAATGCGAACCATTCAAGTGCAAGACCAGCAAGACTTCTAGGAAACAGTCTCATCAAGTAAGTGTGTTCAAAGGCCACATCTACACATGTTGTGGTAAATTCCCTTATGTGTTCAAGTGGATTTGTCTTTCCCTTATATTTAGTGAAGCTAGGTATGATGTACCCATGAGGGAAAGGTGGAATGTAAATGCTAGGATCGTATGGATATGGATGTAAATCATACGATGTGCATGATTTTTTGTTTGATAGTTGCATTCCTTCTATTTGTTTTTGTAAAGTACCACTTGAGATTTTAAGGCGTCTATTATGGAATTTTGGGTGACATTATGTTGAAGTGCCATGTTTATACTATGTTAAGATGTATTAAGACCATGTCCATAGGTATGAATGTGTGGTGTATATGTTGGAATGTGTGAAGTGGCCATGTTGTATTGTATCTATCCATTTGGATTTTGATGTCCAAAAGAGGATCCATGTGGTATACTGAAAGAGTTTGATGTTTATGTCATTTGTGATCCTTGTACTTGTTGAAATGGGTTATAGCCATATGATATGTTTATGTTTTGGCTAGATGTAATGTTCATGTTTTTCCCTTAAAAGGTGTTGTTATTGAAAAGAGGACCTTGTGACATGGTATTTGTGATCGATTGAGATCCTTGGATAAGAACCCTTCTTGGCTTAGGTTTTCCAAGGATGTTGGATGTGGATGCCCCTATGGTTTGAGATGAAGACCCAAAGGAAGTAAATGTTGAGCCCAAGGGTTGCATCATGGATAATGGTTGTGGTGTGGTTTGTTTCATAAATTGTGTTGTTGGGATGGATGAGGTGTTGTTGGTTATGGTATTTTTGCTCTAGCATGACAATTTCATCCACTAGAGAGGCAACTTCAGGATTTTGAGTAGCAGCATCTACCTCTTCTATGTATACATTTCCATCTTTATCCCTAATGAGGAATTTTTCAAAAAGGTTTGTTATCTTTGGAACTTGCACATGAGATGAAGGTCCCAAATTTGTGTTGTCTTGTGTTCCAAATGTATTTCCATGTGGATCATTAGATGTGTTGTCAAGATTTAAAGTGGTAGTGTAGTTGTAAATGTCTTCATCATCATTAAAGAAATACATGGCTCTGATGTTTTTTTGTAATCTAGTTTCAACCATAAGAAGATTTTCTCAAAATGGGGAATGCAAATGATATGAGATTAAGACCATGTTTTTGGTATTTTTGGAATAAGATATGCCTAAATGTAATGCAACTATTTTTTTGGTATTTTTGGTATTTTGAGAATGTCTAAATGAGGTATTACCAAGTCTAAAAGGGGTATGATGCTAATGCAAAGTGTCATGAAAAATATGATATGCAGTTGAGATGACCATGTTATGAACCATGTAGCTTTGTTGTGAAACTTAAGGAAGGAGTTACTAGCCAACCTTAGAAGATAGTTCAATGTTTCCAAATGAAATTATCAATGACCTCAAGGAGAGTGGGTGGCAAGTGACAAATTTGAAAAGGTGAGTCTTAAACTAGAATGATGAGTTTAAAGGTTACACCGAAATGACAAGGATTGATGTGAAAAGTGATAAGGTCAATGATAAATTTTCTTTGTAGCAATAATCCTATGACAAGATATGTCAAGTTTCTCTATTCCAAAGTTTTCGAAAAGGTGTATGCAACCTAAGATTTGTTTAAGTGATACAACTAAGACAAATGAATGTGATGGAATGATGGGAAATGAAGTGAGCAAATCCTTGGTTTAAATAGCTTGTTTAGAAAATGTTGGGCTCAAATGTTATCAAATTTTGGTGTGATGTTTGATTTGTTTTGACAATGTTTTGAATACACACACACAAGACACAATAGACAAAAAAAATTTGAGTTTGTTTTCAAACATGAATGTTATTTGATTTTAGCAATACAAACACAAATTATTATAAGGTTGGAAAGGACAATATTTGCTAGATTCCACATGGGTTTCCCCAACCACACTTATTCTTAGCAGATGAATCGAGAACCTTGGCCACATGGCCTCCTCCTTATAGTGCACTCACTTCTCAGGTCAACCAAGCTTCTAAACCCCATAAATCTCCCATGGTGGGTTGATCACCTCTACTGAGAACTGCAAAAATGTGGATGCCTTCACAATGACCATTGTTGCACTAGCAAATAGATGGGATTTTGGCCACTAAAAAAAAGGGTTCTAGTAAATACTTGGGGACATAGCACCTCACGAGCATATAGCAAGCCACTTAAGGCTTTAACCAATCTACTAGGGGCTCTTACACCTTTTACAAGAAAAGGTCAATACCCATTTTCGAATGGCACTACATGGCTAAGGCCTACATACTGCGAGGACTTGACAATTTAGACTCATCCTTTTATATATCGTCTTGAGCAAAAAACTAGTTGGAGTCATTCCCTCTTGCGAGGCAGGCTCCTCTAAGGTATAAACACAAAAATAAATGGTTCTAGTTTTTTATCACTAAGTTTTCACAAGGTAAGAGCATACTCCATACCATCATTCAAACACATCAAACAGTGTTCATTGACCTCCTAGTTAGATCTATATGAAAAGACAATTGTTCATTTTAGAGGACCATATGAAGTGTTTTCTAATCTAAAAAAAGAAAACAAGTGGTTTCAAAATCAAGTCTTCGATGAATGTCCTACATCAAAATATCATTAGTAATTTCATGCCTCCTTTCTTCGACAACTGTATGTTTTTATTTCATGTCTATCAAAAAAACCTGAAAGAAAGCTAAATTAGCAAAATTAGCACCCAAAATCAAACAAAACTAAAGTAAAAAAAGAAAATTAACATTTACCCTAGAATCTAATCTAAATTAGATTAAATTGAGTCTAAATTCTAAATTAACATTTACTTTGAATGATGAATGGCGTGATACTTTAAAAGCCAAATATTTTAACAGTTGTGAGTCTTTTAATAAGGTTATAAATTCTTCTTTTTTACCTCGTGGGTCTGTTTGCTGGAATGATATGAGTAGAAGTAGAAAGTTATTGGAAATGGGAATTGGTTGGTTGATTGGAAAAGGAAATTGTGTGAGGTTTTGGGAAGATAGTTTGCTTTTTAAGGATCCTCTGATCAGAATGGAGAAATTCAGTAAGTGGATGAATGATTGTAAAAGGGAATTTGGTATCTTGGTAAAAGATTACTGGAGGAATGGGGGCTGGGTTGATTTGAAGACCATTAGTGTGGATCTTAGCCCTGTTCAATCAGCCTTCAGGGCCTTCAGACCTATGCTACACCAGGAGGAGGATATTGTTGTTTGGTTAGATAACTCGTCTAGTATTTTCTCAGTTTCTTCTGCCACTTCTATGTTGGTGAGTCTGGTGGAGCCTCCTCCCTTCTGGGCTAAGGCTTGGATTAATCACTTGACTCCTAAAATAAATATGTTCTACTGGATTATGCTATAGAACAAAATTCTCACTTTGGATAATCTTGGAAAAAGAGGAATTCAACTACCCAACAGGGATTATATGTGCAGGAATGATGCTGAGACTGTTAATCATTTTTTTCTTCACTGCCCTTTTGTTTCGAATATCTGGGGTAAAATTTTTGTGCTTCTTGATGTGGTCTGGGTTTCCCCTGTTTCTGTTGAATATTTCTTCTTGCAATAGAAAGCTCCTTCAAAAAATCCTTTTGTGTGAAAGCTATGGTCTTTTGTTCTACCTTTTGTGTCTTGGAATATTTGGAAGGAAAGGAACAATAGAGTGTTTAGGGATAAAGAGATGTTGGAAGGGGACTTGCATGCTAAGATCATAAGAGCTATAAAGGAAAATTTATCTTTAATTCCAAGAAAAATAGTTGAGAAAGCTAATTGGTCTCCTTACGACTTTTCCATAGCTGAAAAGTGGAATTCAAAATTAGTTGGGGTAAATGTCATCAAACCTATTGATTGTGGGAGAGAGAATGCAAGTTGGTTGCTACCGCCTTTGGGCTGGGTGAAAGCCAATTTTGATGGTGCTACTAAAGGCAACCCCGAGAAAGCTGGTAGTGGATGTGTTTTAAGGGAAAACTCTGGGGCTTTTATAGCAGCTTTTGCTATGGACATTGGCACCCAAACTAATCATGTTGCGGAAGCTGTTGGGGCTTATCATGCAGTTAGTTTAGCTTTCAAGATGAACATGAAATGTCTTTGGTTGGAGGGTCATTCAATGAATATAATAAATTGCATTTTAGGGCTTACCCCTCCCTCATGGACCATCAAAAAGTGGATCAAAGATACTAAATTCTTATTAAGTAAATTTGATAAAGTGAAAGTGTCCCATGCCTATAGAGAAGCCAATAAAGTGGTTGATTACTTTGCCAATGAAGGGGTCAAGAAGGGTGGGGAAAACAAGTGGAGAAAGAATGACTTCCTCCACCTTGATGTGAAAGCGCTAATTTATTATGATTCAGTGCATGGAAGAGAAGTTTGTCTTCATCATGATGAAGCGGATAAAGATTAGGTACGTTGATTTCATTAGATTTTATGGGACCGACATCATTTTCCTTTTCAAGGAGAGTCTTCAGCATGCTTTTTGGGTGTTTAACAAAATATGCCTAATCGGGACCTAGAGCAATAGTAGGGTATTGTTTAACAAAGCTTTGAAAATGGGAGGAGAAAGAAAACGTGTGGAGCCAAGCAGCTTTAAGGAGCATAAAAAGAATGACAAAGCTTGGGAAAGAATTAAGAAGGGAGGCTTAGTCCCGTATTTGGAAAAGCTCCATGGTACTGACAAGGGGATGATGGACTATTTTGTTAAAAACTGGAAAAATGGAGAGATTGTGTTGTTTGGCAGGAATGTTAAGCTGAATGAGGATTTAATCAGAGAGATAACTGGTCTTTCAACATAGGGTGTGAAATTTTATCGGGACCGTTGGTTCTCTGATAAAGTGGTCATTAAATTTCCTAAAAAAGACAAGGAGAAAGCTAAGTTGGTTAAGGTCACCAATAGCTACTTTGATGTGGAGTCCCTCAAATCCATATGGAGAAAAGTTTTAAGAGTTATTATGGAGTATATTACAGTTGATGGGAGCTTCACCAAAGTGTATGGTTACCACTTTGCTATTCTGAACCACTTCCATCACAAGGTTCGTATCTCTCTGCCTTTTTACTTATTTTCTTCTTTGAAGAATTGCCTTGATGAAGTTGAAAGAAACCCTTGGAAGAATGCTATTTTTCACCCTAGTCTT
>VDFB02311014.1:0-28459 GCA_007258455.2 Sequoia sempervirens | reverse complement strand
TTTAATCAAAAGAACTACTAGTAAGAAAATATTTTCTAAGTTGGACTGCAAGTCAAGATTCTGGTAGATTAAAGTTAAAGAATCAGACAGGTATAAAACTACATTCTCAGTTCCATAGGGTTTATATGAATGGAATGTAATGCCATTTGGTCTTTGTACAACTCCTGCTTATTTCCAAAGATCAAGCCTTGAGGCATCTCAAAGATTTTTGTGTAGTATATATTGATGACATAATTGTTTTCTCTGATTCTAAATTTGACCATTTGCAGCACCTAGAAGATTTATATGCAACAATAAATAAGAATGGAATATGCTTATCAGCAAAAAAGATGGTAATTGATACAAACCAAATAGACTTTTTAGGATTGCATCTTGACAAGGGTAACATCAAATTACAACCTCATATTCTACAAATGATTCAAGAATTTCCTGACATCTTACAAGATAAAAAATAGATACAAAGATTTTTAGGATGTATTAATTATGTCTCACCCTTTTATAGAGGTCTTGCAGAAAACAGAAAAGCAATCCAAGATCACTTAAAAGAAAACAAGGAAGGATGGTCCCTGAAGGAAACATAAGTTGTTCAACGCATAAAATCCAATTGTCAAAATTTTCCATCATTACAAATACCAGCTCTAGGTTTACCACTATATTTATACACTGATGCTTTTGATACAACATGGTCTGATGTGCTAATACAAGAAGAAGAAAATGGTAAAAGAAATATCTGTTGATATCAATTAGAAACATTTACAGATACTTAGAGTAGATACCACATTTTTGAAAAGGATATATTAGCGGTAAAAAAAGGTATTGAAAAATTCAAGATATTTCTCAAGCCAGTGAAGTTTGCTGTAAGAATTGATAACCAGGCTATGAGAAGCCTCTTGAAGAAAAAGCCAAATAAAGACATAGCTCAAGGAAGAATTGCAAGATGGTATTTTGGATTTTTGGCTTATGATTTTGATAAAGAATGGATTAAAGGAGAAAATAATCCATTGGCAGATGCATTGACCAGAGAATTAGCAGCAACTATTTATAATGGAGGAATAAAATTCAAAGATCCAAATTGGATTTGCTCAGATGGCACATATATGTATAATCTAGAAAATTCTTAGATGTCTCTTCCCTTCCTCCCAACTGAGATAATTGAATTATTACTAGAACATTATTTTCTAGATAAGGGGCTAACAGAGCTAAGAGGATCTATTACAAAAAATCATGAAAAAGGAATTCTAGATCTTGATGTAGGACTAGCATTCCTTCAACAGTTTGGTTTGGAAGAAGCACCATTAATTTGCTATATCAGAAGCCCATTATCCATTGATATTAATATCACATAATTATTTGGGATGAGGTGGTCAAAGAAAAGTAAAATGAATTTGTTAAAATGTATCAAATATGGGTTCATCAGAAGCATTACTTTCAATCAATTTGTTGTGGAGGAGTATACTGATATGGTCGACATCTACTTCCATCCTGACATGAGAGAATTTTTAGAGTTAATTAAAATAAACCTGCTTTATACTCTAAGTGAATGCATGGAGCAATATTTAACTCATTTTCCTAATAGTGGTTATGATTTTCCACGAGTTGAGTTTTATGCACTATGTAGGGAATGGTTACCAGAAGTGAAGATTGAAGAAATGGAGATTAAATTAAGACCTACACTTCTTGCAGCAAGAATTTAATTTGACATAGAATATTCAGAAGAGGTTTAAAGAATAATGTATGTGTTCAATCCACAATCTCAAGATTGGAATAATGCGTATAAAGAATTTCCAGATAGGTTACAAAGTTCTATCCCTTTCTAGCTAGCCCAAGGGCTTGTCTATGTCGTGATGTCAACCACATTAAGATTTGACAATAGGATGCAACTCTGTTTTAAAAAACAAGATCCTTTTAGCCACTTATGGGTGTTAAGTGGGTCGTTCTCACTTCAGGGTGTCATAAAAGTGAAAATAAATATTGTAAATAAATAGTATGTCTAGGATAAGATCATAATAGAATAAAATATTATGGAGAAAGTAAAAAGTAAAATATGGACAAAAATTCAAAAGGTGGGGAAATTTCTAGAAAAAACCCATGTGAAGTTAGAAAAATCTTGTACCAAAAAGATTACTCACATGGTGGACCCTTGTAATAAAAAGATCATCTTGTACAAAAGATTCCCACATGTAAAAAATATTTTTTCCACTATCCAAAAAGTAAAGATAAACAATATCTACAGAAAATATTCTAGTAGATATTTTAGTCCTCTCCATAATATGGTCAAATAAATAAAGCTTGTTGAGAAAATCAAGGATTGTCTGCCATGTGGCAAGATAATCCTCCTTGCATTTTCTAGAGAAATGACCTAGTAGAATAGGTAAAAGGTTTTGGTGACCAGATCTCCAGGTCATTTGAAGCCTATAAATAAGGCCCCAAGAGCTCATTTGATGCATTCAGAGTTGGCATTTGGGGTTGATTCCAAGTTTGTATAGAGTCTTAGAGATTGAGTCTTAAGCCTTGTCTAGAGTCCATAAGTTTAATAGTCTGGTGTTTAGCATATCAGACGTATGCTCTCTCCTGCACTTCGAGCGATCTGGATGATCAGAAATCTGATAATGCCAAAGAATATAAGTAATATCTTTTGAGTTAATGAAAGTCTTTCATTTATGAAAATCTTTGTTCTATCTTATTGCCTTGCTGTCAAAATTGTGCTTGAATTTGAGTTGGTATCAGAACACTAGTGCTTATTGTGTTGTTGTTTTGGTGTCAATATATTTACATTCCAAATTGGTATCAAAGCAACATTACATGTATTAATACACACATATATTTATATATATTAATACATATATATACATATATTAATACACATATACATACACACACACACATATATATTTCAATAATGGGTAGGATTTTTTATATAAATTTAAAAGAAGAATTTTAATTATTAAAAAAATTATGAAAAGAGTGAGGTTCATGGGACGCCACAAAAAAGAGTTTGGTATATGTGTCCCCATGTATGAATTATGATGCTATGAGGAGGCACTTGACATGGAGTCTATATGTTTACATCACTTTTAAAGTATCTACGCCATTTGCAAGTTAATAAGTTCATGCAATGAAAGGCTATTTGTTGGTGAAGAGCAAGGCCTAAATTTGATGATTGACACTATTTGTCAAGGAAGGAATTTTTTTCATTTGAAGTTTTCATTCAAATATTATCATATATAAATTAAATATATCATAATAATCTTATTCAAATTTTGATAGTTTGTTTGAAATCTTTTCTTTTATGTGATGCAATTTTTTTTAAAAAAATTGATTGTATTTTTTAGAAAAAATCCTAAAATATAGCTGTATTATGATCAAATTTAATCCTTGGTGAAGAGGTGTATTTTGATTAAGCTTGTTGAAATGTAGGCAAGAATGAATTGAATGAATATGTTATCAAATAATTAGAATAATTAGAATATATTTTTTTGTGTACAAAATTTTACCTCTCAAACAAAACCTTAAATCTATCTCCAAATTTAATAAACAGTAAACAAATATAACAACAATTAGCTAACTTTAATCATATGTTTCTATGGCAGGACACAGATTTCCTCTGTTCACTGGGCAGAAAAGAATCAAAATGATAAGAATGAGATCTGTGGAGATGAAGGCACTACCTGCTTACATCTGAGACAATGAATGTATCATTGGCCATTGCAGGCAATAATGGTCTTTCAACCACACATTCCTCAGCATTTTCACCATTCACAATGAGACTTTCATGCCTGGACATAAATTGTTAATACCGATGATCTTGTTCACTTTGTATCTTTTTTAATACAAATTATATCTTGTTCTTTAACGTGTAAAGCTTCAATCAGGTAATAGGCTGACTTTAATCTGTATAGGAGAAATATGCAATATGTTTGACAGAATTTATAGATATATTTCACTCTCAAATGTAATTCATGGGTTCACATTTGAGAGATTTTCTAGATATGGGTGAGCCTGAAATGTATGGGTTCATTTTACATTGTAAAATTTCTTACTTACTTTTCATTTATGGACTAAAATAGTATGGGGAAGTGATTTAAAATTCGATCAATGCTAGAATTCCTTAAACCCTTAGCTCAGATATCATATGAAGCTTAATTTACCTTCAACGAACCCTTCTTTGGGCTTGCCCTGTTTCGATAAAATGTGATTATTTTTGGCAATTCATCGCCTGAGATTATATTTGTGATCTGTGCATTGATATGGGATTGAATGTGCAGCGAGGGTGCAAGTCAGAGGAGTTGCAAACTCTGCCTTTGTGAAAGCAATCATGGGTATTAATGATACAACTTCCTTTTGTGCTAGAAATGCCCTACAAAATGTCAAAGCATGGACAAGGCATGTGAATGATTTGACAGAATGCCTCAAAGTGATGTGGTATCATGGATAACAATGATTATAATCAAAATTTTAAACTGTGCACTCAAAATTTCCATAAACTCCATGCGAGTGCTCAGATTATCATCAGATTGCCAGGCGTAATAGATGGCTAGCTCAATCATGATTAGCTCCCAGCTCCACGCTCACCACATGCGAACAATATTTCGGCCCAGACGATAAAATCTTCAAAGCCTGACAGCTCTAAGTCACACATCCAGATTTCCAAATTTTAAGGTTCGCCTGATGCAGAGCCTCATATAAACATAAAAATGAATTACATGTTCGTAAACAAAGCGCAGCAAGTCAGGGAGAAAAGAAAACATCCACCGTGACCAGCATGCAAGAAAAATAAACAGCAGTGAATTATATTTACAGGTAAAAAGGGTCTTACATGAGTCACGATTCACTGATGCACAGCCAATCCATCCCCTCGCCCCTGCCATCTAAATCCTTACATATGTTCCATTTAATTTTCTAATTCTACCCACGACACCGTCTCCTTATCTAACTCATAAATTTCTGTTTTTAGCAGGCACGTAATCCTTGTTCTCCAAAATACTGAGTCGTTAAGAAACCTTCTAAACTTAGAAAACACGGTTCAACAGGCCTCCTGATTCTACGTAATCGGTTTGTCCTGCTTTCTGAGTTTGGGGAGTTTGGTTTGCATCATTCTCCTCTTATTTTCAATTTTTTGGACCTCCTGATTCAAAACTAATTTAACAAATTTCAACAAGCTAATACATTTTAACAAACTTAACTACTAAACTATTTGAAGGTATCAATATTTACAAATCAAACAAATATGATGATGACAGATTATCTACACATTAAAATGCAAACATATAAATGCAGAGACACACCAAAACTAAAACTTTTGTATTGAACAGCAAATGAAGAAGATATATCTATATATAATGATCCACAACTAATTTCTACCTAATCAGACATAACTGTCCTCTAACGGCAACTAAACATAACTCTTCTCTAATCAACAACGAACAATGTTTATTATTATCTTACATTCTCTCCCATAATAAACAAACAAACAAACAAACAAACAAACAAAAATGTTCATTAGTTATCCCATTTCTTCCCCATAATGAACATTGGGAAGAACACCAAGTAAATGCCGAAGTGTCTGAAAATAATGAGCAAGGGGCTTTGTGAAAATATCTGCAATTTGTGCAATAGTGGGGCAATATACAAGTTCAACCATGCCTTGTTTGACCAACTCACGAATATAGTGATGTTGGATGTCAATATGCTTAGTCCAACCATGGAAAACAAAGCTTCATTGTCTTTTTGATCATTTTTCTCTAATTCTTATTTTTTTGTTGATTAGTTAATACATTAACATCCTTAGGTTTTTCAAAGCCCCTACTAACAATATTCCCGAGACCTATAGATGTTAACAATGTTTGCATTCTTGTACTCCAATAAGCAAAATTCGTCCCATCACAAATAGGAATCAATAGTCCTGATGTACCTACAATATTTGCCATATCAACAAATTATTTACAGATTAATCCCACTATCAATCTCAAAAATATGATAATCTTCTTGCAAAATTTCAACAATACACATCCCTTTGCAATTTCAATTTTGAAATACCATCAATAGGAAAAATAGTTTGCTCAAGAATAAAAAAAAAAACAGCCTTACTATTTAAATTCCTCCTCACAACCAACCTCTTTGTGGTAGTTCCTTCAAGAACAAAACCTGCGATGCATTCTTTCTCTTTGATCTTTCTCCTTCAAACAAAACTGCAATCTCTTTAAACTGGATTCTCTCACATTTATTGGATTTCAAAACTGCGATCTCTTTAGGAAAAATGCAATTGACTTTTCTAGTGACAAAACCTTTCTATCTGTGTCAACTTTCCTTAAAGATTGGATTCTCCAACCTTGTGTCAACAACAAACAACTTCATGTGTTTCTCCTTCCTAAAGCTCTGATACCAAATGAAGGTATCAATGATTTATAAATCAAATAAAGATTATGATGATGTATAGATCATCAATACATCGAAATGCAGAGACACACCAAAAATAAAACTTTTGTATTGAACAACAAATGGTGAAGATATATTTATACATAATGATCCAAAAGTAATTTCTACCTAATCGAACATAACTATCCTCTAATCAGCAACAAACAATGTTTATTATTATCTTACACTATTATATTTTTTTCTTCTTTTTTTGTGATACAAATTGCTTTTTATGTTAGGATGTTATTGCATCAAACATCTAGATCTAAAAGTTTGGGCTAGAGGGTAGAACCATCATTTTCACCCAAAAAGTAAGGTCATGGTTTTCCTTCCAACAGATTAAATATTTGGCAAACTCTTCACATCTTTTCTTCTTTTGTTTCTAGCTTCTTGTTGAAACAAAGATTCTCCTCCTTTCCAATTGGTTCTCTTTCTCTTTTCCTAGCTCCTTGAAGGCTTCTTGCTACATTGAAAATCATCATTGTTCTTTGCACCATTCATACCACTTTTTGTTGTACTTTTATACCATACAAAACAAAAACTCCCATATGAGTTTCCTCATTCTTTGCATTAGGCCATTTAGACATGATGTTCATTTAATCTTTTTTGAGGAGGCCTTTGTCTCCTAGCTCTACATCTTATTGTTCAGAAGACAACTATTTCTTACATTGACCTCCTTTATACCATAAATAAACATGTCTCTGCCCTCTCCCTCAATCATGCTCATTTCTTCTCCAAGAAAGAGGATCCATTTCTTCACTCTTTTCATTAATGGGATTATGGAGAAAGAGATGATCCATTTCTTTCACTCTTTTCATTAATCATGGGATTCTCTAAGTATTCTTCTAGTTGCTTACATTCTTCTAGCTGCTTCTGATTGGTTGTGTTTTCTAAAATCAATAGGACTTCATCACATATGGGGCTCCCAAAGATCTCTATCTTTTCTGCAACTTCCTTTCGAATGTAAACTGCTTCCATTGCTACAACATTTTGGCCTCTTTTTGTGATAGGTCGCATTCCTTCTCATTGCAGTCTTCCAACTCTTCTCTTTTTGCATTGTAATCTTCAATGTCTTCTCCTTCAATGTAACACAACTCAACAACTCCATCCAACTCAACTATCTCTTCATCTTCATCCCATTCATCTAGCTCTTCTCTTTGAAACTCTTAGAAAATCACATTCAAAGGTCTGCTAACTCTCGAAGAGATTTTATCTTTCCCTATTCTAGCAGCTATTTCCCTCGACTAATTCTTAACTTTCTTTCTTTTTCTGAAAATAGCTTTTGCTCGCTAGATGAATACTTATCCTCACCATTGACTGGATGTTCTTTTTTATGGTAGTTTGTTGGCATGGGTATTGTTACATGTTGCTGCTTGAGTTGAATATTGTTGTTGAGTTGAGCTCATTTTGTATTGGCCCATGAAGTACTAACTTGTAGTTGTGCTCCCTGAATTTGAGATAATTTCTTCAAAGGAATGAAGGATATCAATTGAATGTTGATACATGGTCAATAGAGAAGAGAGTTGCAGTTCTATTTTGGGACTCAGGATATGGTTGTGGATCCAAATATGAAGCTAGATTATGAAGTAAGAAAGAGGATAATCAGGGTGGACTGATGCAGTCTTATATAAACATAAAAATGAATTACATGTTCGTAAACAAAGCGTAGCAAGTCAGGGAGGAAAGAAACCATCCACCGTGACCAGCATGCAAGAAAAATACACAGCAGTGAATTATATTTACAGATAAAAAGGGCGTTACATAAATCACGATTCAACTATGCACAACGAATCTATACCCTCACCCTTGCCTTCTAAATCCTTAGAAATGTTCCATTTAATTTTCTAATTCTACCCACAAGACACTGTCTCCTTTATATAACTCAACTTTCTATTTGTAGCACGCACGTAACTGCTGTTCTCCAAAAGACTGAGTCGTTAAGAAACCTTCTAAACTTTGAAAACACTGTTCCAACAGGCCCCCTGATTCTAAGGAATCAGTTTGACCTGCTTCCTGAGATTGAGGAGTCAGTTTGCATCATCACCGGACCGCAAATAGGTACCATTTATCTTTTTCAGATTTGTACATTCGGACCATTCTAAGCTTTTGACTGTCGTTGGTAAAGTCTCGATCTCTTCTAAATTGTCATTTTGCCTGAGTTGGAGAGTCTCAAGGCTGGGGCAACACTCTTGAGAAATTGATATCCTGAACAAAGATGTTTCACTTATATTCAGTACCTTGAGATTAGGTAAGGAAGAAGTCTTTCTGTCCCCTAAATTCAATTCACAGATTGGGCATCCACAAATCTCTAAATTCTGAAGATTACTCAATTGCCAAAGTGTTTCTGGTAAAGACGTCACTTCTTGCAGGTTCTCTAGGGTTAAATTCTGTAAATAATTTAAGCACCCCAAAGACTCTGGTAAACTTTCCAAGCTACAGCAATCGATGATTGACAGACAAGTTAGACTGCATAAGTCGCCAAGAGAAGCTTGCAAGCTTGTCAACAGTGGACTTCCAATGCTAAGCGTTTCCAGTTTGCTGAGCTGACCGATGGTATTTGGCATATCCCTTAGCCTTGTATCTTGCAGATGCAGCTCTCGCATGCCCGCCTGATATGTTGCATGACAAGGCAACTCAAACAATTTCCTGCATCCTGAAAAGTTTAGTTTCTGCAGCTTTGTCGTATTCTCCAAAATGTCTGGCATAACCGTGAGCTTCCGACAACCTGATAAATCCAGATACTCTATGCGTCCCAGTTTCTTAAAAGAATCTGGCAGCATTCCTAACTCCTGGCAGGAACACAGATCTATATGCCGAAGGTTTGTTAACGACCCGAAACGGGTCGGTAGTGACGACAGCAGCTTGCAAAAACGTAGCTCCAGGTATTCCAGCGACTGGAGATCACAAAACTCCTCTGGCAGTGTTTTCATAATGAACTCCTCTCCAAGATAACCTATCAAGGCTATCTTTTTCAAATGCTTTAGATGAGATATTGAACTCGGAAATCTTTGGAAACAACTACCCCAGCTAGCAGTGATGACCAGTTCTCTCAACTGCAAAGGAGGCTGTAACCAATTCAGAATTAAATTTAGTTAGACGGAAAATAAAGTTTTCAGTATAGTTTTTAAATAAAAAGAACGCAGGATGCTTACATGTTCATCATCTTTCCATAATTCATTTAAGCTGGAAGCGCCATAAAGCTCCAAGACTCTTAGCTCTTTCATTGATAGCCATGGTGGAAGATTTGTGTGTTTGAAGTTAAACCAACGAAGCCACACAAGACCTTTTGATAGCCGGGCAAATTCTTCAGTGAAATCATTTCCTGTAACAACAAGAAGCCTTAGAGACGATTCCATCCAAGAATTCGGCACCAGCTCCATGCACTCTTGAAAAGGCGGCTGGTAAGGAGAAGAACATTTAGGGAACTCTTGATGAGCTGAGCATGATGCAAATTCAGTTGTGGCGGTCATGATGCCTCGAATCAGTTGCATTTTCTGAATGGCAAAAGACAAGAGTTTAATAAACTTTCCTGAAAGCACGTAGAGAGACGATGATAAGCAAGTTTTCTGTAACATCACAGACAATAACAAGAAATCTTAAACTCACCTGGGAACGTGTTTGAATGCTTTTAATCTGCCCTGGTAACCAAAGACGATAGGGAGAATGTTTAGCCGCTACGTCTCTTCCCAAATCTCGAAGTTCATCATGTATTCTTATTCGATTCTGGTGGTCCAGCTGAACATAACCCTTATTCACAAGGGTTTCCAGTATGTCCTCACCACTCCACCCGGATCCATCCCAT
The DNA here is from genome assembly GCA_007258455.2 of Sequoia sempervirens. Classification (NCBI taxonomy): domain Eukaryota; kingdom Viridiplantae; phylum Streptophyta; class Pinopsida; order Cupressales; family Cupressaceae; genus Sequoia; species Sequoia sempervirens. Next base: position 18,243 of record VDFB02311014.1, on the reverse strand, counting down.
AAGGCAATGGCCACGCTTTTCTTTTCACCTATTAGAAAACAAGCTATATCCAATACAGCTTCTTGGGTTAGCAGATCGTGCCCTGTTTTGAGATTCAGTCTAGTTTCCGGGGGCAATATTCTGGTTAACTTCTGAAACTGATTCCCGCAGTGATGTTTAGATTTGCCGTAAAGCTGTCCAGGTAGCCCACTCCAAGCATTTCTGAAGTTTCCAACCAGACCTTCAAATCTATCCCGTGGTAGAAGATGTGAAAGAGAGTGTCCAAGGAAACGCTCTTTGGAATCTTCTATATTCGGCATTCCCATTTTATAGAGGAAAGAGATACCCCAGCAGGTAAGGACGTCCGATCTGCTTGATGTGACTATGATCAGACTACTTTTTGCAAGTGTTTCATTTGCTGGCAGTAAATTGTCAAGTTGATCCTTATTATCCACGTTATCCAGGACAATGAGTGCGGGGACGTGTTTCAAGCAACTTGACAGGACATTCCTGCCTTGCTCTAGACTGTAACATAGTGTATCTTCGAGACGAAGGTCCTTCAGGAGTTTTCTTTGTGATTTCTGTATTAGGTGTTTGGCATGAGCATCTTTTATGTTGAAAAGAAAGCTGGACCGTTCCACAGAGAAGCATTTTCGCCTGTATAGCTCCATTGCTAGAATTGTTTTGCCGGATGCTTCATTGCCCACGATCCCTACAATTTTTATATTTAGGCTCCGGCAAGGTTCAAGTATGGTTCTCTCAAAGTCTTGAACTACATCTTCGAGTTCAACAGGATTTTTGGTTACCTCTATTCGTACCTCCTCCTTCAATTTTATTACAGAATTCACTATGCTTTTCATCACCTTCCTCTCCTCACTAATTTGAAATGCAAGAAAATATCAATCAACCGTAACAAGTATACCATAAATAAATAAATAAACAAATAACTTAAGTAGGAGGTATTTTTCACAGCGTGTCAAATTGTGATATTGCTATCAGGATTCAACTGTGTAGTTTTTACTGGAGGTTTTGCAAATGGGATTGCAAGCTAAGTGGGCTTAATCTTTGGGAAAACTTTGTGGTTAAGTGCGCTTGAGCTGGAGTAGTATTGGGATGAATGACCTCCCAGGAAGGTCCAGTGCTTCACCTCTCTAGCATCACCTAGATGCATTAATGAGTGCTAAATAGACCATTCACTATCCTGAGAGATGGATTCTTGTAAACCACTACTCGTGAAACATAAATCAATGAATTTGACTTGTAAAAACTCATGATTGAATTGTGACAGTAATATCACATAAATAAATAACGAAAATTCATGAAATCTAAGATTATGAAACCCTATAACTCATTATAAAATTTAAATACTTACTCATCATGCTGAAGCGTGTACCCAGGATAATATGAAAGTTTGTACATCGCAGTTTTCCACTTCTCCAGCTTTTGTTGGGGATATCTGCCATCATGCTCGCAAAATGAATTGGCATAGATTCCTTTCCCCTGAGCCACCGATTGCAGATCGAGGGGGTGAGGGGGTGAATATGATAGAATATAGGAAAGATGGGGGTGCCACTACGGACCATAAAGGAAAGCCCCGTCAAACAGCACGGAGATAGGGCATAGTTCATCGACAATATCGCAATATGGAGTGAAGCATTGCCTATTGCTTTTTCTACTTCTCTTGTTGTGTGATTGCCAGGGTCAGTGACTTCTGGTAGCATAAAAATTTGCAGGCCCACCAAATCAAGGATATCGGAGATATAAGTAGCAAGCTTTTCTGTGTCGCTTTTATGGTAACTAATGATTACTTGAGGCGGCTTCAAGGATGATCTAGATGCAGATAAAGATGGCGATGGAATCTTGCGGAAGACATTTCTGGAGTCATTAAATATGGCTGCCATGGAACTGGGTTGATATGAACAGAGAGAAAACGAATAAACCTCACTCTGTTACGAGAGGGCCGTAGACGAATCATTGTAAGGCAAAGCCACATGAGTTTCTGAAGAAAAAGGATGTAGTACGCGTACGAGCAATTGCGTGGAAAAGTCGATGAAATTTTTGCGTGGAAATGTCGTGGAAATTTTTGTCGAAACGCTGATGAATTTTTTGTGGAAAAGGTAATACCATTGGTAGGGGCATGGAAGACAAGTTCGTACACGTAATGGTCACAATCACACCGATAATCGACGTTAGTTGTCGGACATACAGCCTTCCTTTCCTCGAATCAAGGTGTGCTTTTGTCACGGTTCAAACCTTGTGACCTCGTGCGGCACTGTCAAGGCACTGGCTATAGCGGCGACAATTTGCACTGATGGGAATGATGGGCATGCATGTTTGCATGGATACCCTTCATCATTTCTCTCGCCCCGTACCAACACTGTCCGTCCAGCACTGCCAACTCTGTCTGTGCTAGGAGTGGAGTAAAAGATAACATAATACTCTATCTTTATTTTTTTTATTAAATATTTTTATATTTATTTTATGTTTTTCATTCAAAACTTTCAATATTTAACTATAATTTTAAAATTATAAAAAATAATTAAAATATTAATAAAATTTTATTTTAAAGTAAAAATACACCGCCAAATACATAACATAGAATATTTAAATTTTCAAAAAATTGTCAAAATTATTCATCAGCCGGAACATTTTTTAATATAAATTAATACTATAAATTTTAATAATTTTTTTTTTTTTAATTTTAATTTTTATATTCTATTATGAAATATTTAAGATAAAATAAGATAGAAAGTAAAAATATTTAAATTTAATATAAAATATTAAAATCTTGTAGATACTATTTCTATTAATATTTTGATTTAAAAAAATTAATTTCTAAATTTTTAATTTGAAAGACAATAAATCAACAAAGAATGTATTTAACAATGTCATAATTAATTAATTCATTGCAATAATATTAATAATGTAAACATTTGAATAAATATAGTAGTTTAATATTGTCATCTCTTTAGATGGATGTGTTTAAGATAGCCATAATATTAAATTCTGAGATGTTGATGTATTTAAAATAACTATAATATATTATTAAGAGCTTGTGAAATAAACTAGCATACATATATTAATTAATAATATATATAAAATACACAGAGAGTTATCACAAATTATTTCTTTTTATTTTTTTATGTTAGAATGCTATTTAAATTAGTACATGTATAGATATATGTTATAAAATAATTCCTTATTTCAATTATTTTCAAATTTATAACCCAAAACCTAATTGAACCCTAAAGCTTCACCTTAATTCTAATCAGAAGTTCTATCTTAGAATCCTAACTCTAACCCTTACCCTAGTTGAGTTGTAACCCTAACCTTAATTTAATTCTAACTCCAAGCTTTATGTAAGAACAGTAACCCTTTGGGGTTTTAGGACTTAGAGTTGTTAGATGAAATTATTATTTCATCTAAATAATAATAACTTATAAATTTATTAACTCCAAAATTTGTAAATAATAACATGTTAATTTTATTTTCAATAAATAAATTTAAATGAATTTGATTAATATATAAAATAAAGTTGTTATTTTAATTTTACTAATACAAGAAGATTTCATCATGTTAATTTTATTTGTATTAGATATATGTTTCATTTAAATAAATTAAACAAACTTTTATTTATGTAAAATATGATGTGTGTGGCATGTTTACCTATGTGTAATTTATTGTTTATCTATGCATAATTTAATATTTTTGCATCGAGTGACCATTTAGGAAGTAGGTGTTGGGAGTGACTAAGTCATAGTGGTATTTTTTTATTGGTAATATTGATAGAACAAGAAGATATTCTAAAGATCTTTCTTGAGGCTACTTGTCAATTGGAATTATCTTCTACTATTGTTAAAAAAATCAGAGTGACTAAGTCAAAGTGATTTTTGGGTGACTAAGTTTTATGTCCAATTAGGGTTAGGGTTCAATTAGGGACAACTATAGTTAGGGTTAGGCTTATGGTGTTCAAATATAGGGTTAAGGTTATAATTATGATTAGAGTTTGAAATAGTGTTACAGTTAGGGTTAGATTTCAATTAGGATTGGGTTTAGGGTGTTCAACTAAGGTTAGGATTATAATTATGATTAGTGTTAAAATTAGTATTATAGTTAGGATTAAACTTTTAATTAGGATTAGGGTTAGGGTTTACTTAGGTTTAGGGTTAGAGTTAGAGTTAGAATTCTAGGACAAAGTTTTGGGTTAGAATTAAATTAAGGTTAGGGTTATCTCAGATAAAGCTTGGGGTTAGAATAAGGGTTCCAATTAGGGTTTGGTGTTAATTAGTTTACGGTTCAATTAGAGTTGCAATGAGTTAATTAATTATGACATTCTTAAATACATTATTTGTTGATTTATTGTCTTTCAAATTAAAAATTTAGAAATTAGTATTTTTTAATCAAAATTTAAAATATCAAATTATAGTAAACACATTAACATCTAATATTTAAAATAAATTAATAGAAATAGTATATACAAGATTCTAATATTTAATATTTAATATTAAATTTAAATATTTTTACTTTCTATCTTATTTTATCTTAAATATTTCATAATAAAATTTAAAAATTAAAAATTAAAACTTATTTTTTATTGAAATTTGTAATTATTTGAATTTTATGTCACAAAATATAAGGCACAATATTTAAATTGAATTTAATAATTTTTTTTAAAAAATTTAAATACTTTTATACTATGTATTTATATATATTTTACTTTAAAATAAAATTTTATTAACATTTTAAATATTTTTTATAATTTTAAAATTATAGTTACATATTGAAAGTTTTGAATGAAAACAATAAAATAAATATAAACTTTAATAAGAAAAAATAAAGGGAGCAAGAATACATGCATGTCTTTTACTCCCCTCCTAACCTGGTCCAAGGTTGGCGGTGTGCACAGTGATCTATTTCACAAACAAAGTTAGTGATAACACTTACAGTTTCATTTGGTCGGGGCGAGGAAAGCAACCGAAGGGTATCCATCTACGAGCACCTTGCATGCCCATCGTTCTATAAGTGCAAATTGTCATCGCTATATAGGCAGTGCCCTTTGTGTCGAGGGCATCCCCAATCGGCCCAGGGATGCACACAGGGGGCTTAGGATAGGTATGATCATGGATCTTCTTTGCTTCATTTCTCTGCTTGTGTCGGGATTCTCTGTCCATGCTTGTCTGTCAAACTTAAATTTAGTGTTTTTGAGGCCTTGTAAATTTCTTTGATGTTTATAGTCAAAGCATCTTTCAATTATAAATTAATTTGAGTGCCCTCTTTCCAATTATAAGTGTTTGAATGATAGTGAAATATAGGTTTGTTTCTTAATATTTTATATATTTTTGATATAATGAAATTTATTACATCTTTAAATAATATCTTCGAATAAAATAGAATGTCTCATTTTTTATCATATATATTTTTAATTGAATAATAATTAGAACAAATTAAACAATCGAAAAAGTTAAATTTTAAATTAAAATAAAAGAAACAAATTAAGATAAAAGTATAAGGATAAAAAATATTTTTAATAGTCATTTCAACATGTGAAAATAAAAATGAATGGGTATACAAGTAAAATAATAGAAATGATTTTTTTAATTATAATCTATTAAATTGTTGATAAGACACCTTTAAATGACAATTATATTTATTTAAAAAATATATAAGAAAAATAATTATTGGATGTATAAAAGAAAGATAATTTTTATACAATTAATTTATAATTTTTATTATTATTATTATATTATTTATGAAAGATGCATGTCTACCATTTATAATAGTAAATAGAGAAAAAAGTTAAATTTAATTGAATAAATGTTTTTATCAACTTTTGTGATTCACTATCAAAATTAAAAAAATGAAAATATATATTTATTATCAATATATTTATTTTGTATGTTTTTATTATCAATATATTTATTATGTATATTTTTATTGTAAATAACATTTTAGTATATTTATGCTATAATATATTTTGTAATTTATTATTATTTATTATATATAATTTAGATTAATACAATTAAAAATATATGTGGTAAAAATGAGGCATTGGATTTTATTAAAAGATATTATTTTCATAAAAATAAGAATATTTATAAATTAATTATATAAAATAATAAAATCTATATATTTAAAATTGATTTCTATGTTATCATTATTTTATACATCCATTAAATATATATGTGTGTGTGTGTGTGTCATTTAAACCCGTGTCCTATCAACAATTTAATAGATTATAAGATAAAAAAAATGTTTCTAATATTTTACCTGCATACCCACACATATTTATTTTCACATGTTGAAATGACTATTAAAAATAATTTTAATCCTTATGCTTTTACTTTCTTTTTTTTGATACGTTATATTTTTACTTTCTTTTATTTTAATTTAAAATTTATCTTTTTTATTGTTTAACTTGTTCTAATTATTATTCAATTAATAATATATATGATAAAAATGAGACATTCTATTTTATTAAAAAATATTATTTATGCAAGATGTAATAAATTTCATTATACTAGCATATCTATCCTATCATATAGTCTATATAGAAAACGTGGAGAGATATCAATTGTAGGAATCCAAGATGATAATAATATTAATATTATGTGTTTGTAATAATATTGTGTCAATATATATCATCATATTTACATTCTCAAAATTATCCTCACTACATATATTATATTTATCTATCAATTTTATTTATTATAGATTTTACATTAAAATGCATGATTTATATTATTCACATGCATACTAATGTGGGGATCATGCATTCTTCCAAAATTTATTTACTTAGCAAATCTATAAAATTTAACAATTAGGAATCACACCTAATTGATTCATCATAACAAGCATTCTTCCAATGTGTATTATATTCTCAAAGGCATGTGATATTTATTTAATCCTTTCAATTAAAGGGAAATGAGTAAGGCAATTTGTATTTTCTTATCATACTAACTCTTAATAGCTTTAATTTAAGTGTTTGATCTCAATGAATGATAAAAAATAAATGGTACAGTTATTTTGTAATACCTCATGTTTGCCTACTTAAGATTTACATGTGGGCCTCTTGTTCATTAGGTTCAAACTTGTCAATTGAGTAGTTACTTTCTATGTTTTGAGGTGGAATGCTTTAACACTTGTGCCTTGTCCTTCATTTAAATTTTTTTGGTTCTATGATTATTATTAGTGTTGATACTTCATTGTGCTATCAAAGTGTTTTTAAATAGGTTTTGTATTGTTACTTAGACAATGGTCGATAAATGTTATGTTGTGACTTTTATATGTTTGATTTATATAATAATATCTATTATCATCCTTTTTATCAAAGGTATTTATTCTTATTCTTTATTCTTTTTGTTCTTCCTCACAATCTCTTTATTGTAAGTGACCATTTTCCATTGTCAAATAAAAATTACTTTCCCTACATATAATAAATAATTTATTCAATTATAAATTGATAAGTGGTGTAACAAGAAACACAAATTATTTTCAAACCTAAATATTACAAGAAACACATGTAGCATCTAACCTAAATTTACACAAGATCACATCAATTACTTTATACTCTTCTCAAACCTAAATTATTAAATCTAGGTGGCTGATGTAGCTATATAGAAGTAGGTGTATGAACAAGTGTGATAAATAAGAAAATTAGGTGAATGCATGAACTGATAAATTGATTAATTCTAAGGGATCGACCATAAATTTACACATGATCATACCATTTTTCATTAACATATATCAATATATTTCTTAAAATTAAGTTAATGAGAAAAATCTGTAAATGTAAAATATAAGTTGAAAGTACATTAAACTATATTGATTATCTATAATAGTGTTGAACACAATCCTCCATTGCCATGTCATCAAAACTTGTAAATTACATAGTTTAGTTATTAAATTGATTTAAAATTAAACATAAAAAATTGTTAGAAAATCATTTAATAATTTTTTTACCATATCTAACTTACATTGCATCTATTGTTGTTGGTGTTTCGTTAAGATCAATAGAAAATGGTAACCTATGTTGCCTAGTGTTTTGTTGATCATCTAAAGCTGCAATGACATGTTTATTTAATAAATCAACATAGATACAACATTAAGTCTAATAATACAATATACACTTAATCAAAATACTATTAAAATTTGAAATTACCTGAAATAGTTTTTTGAAATGTTTGACCAGGTATAACATTAAGCATTGATGGTTGATTTTCATGAATTGTATCTGCTATTTATTTGATTAATTATAGAAAATTGGTTAGAAATAGGAATTCAAAAATATCTCATTTAATGAATGAATACATTTAATAATTAGAAAATTACCACCAATAATTTGCATTTCATCAATTGTTGTGTTTTGTTGATCATCTAAACCTGCAATGACATGTGAATTTAAAAAATCAACATAGATACAACATTAAGTCTAATAATACAATATATACTTAATCAAAACACTATTAAAATTCTAAATTACCTGGAATAGTTTTTTTGAAATGGCTAACCAGGTATAACATTAAGAAGTGATGGTTGATTTTCATGAATTGTATCTGCTATTTATTTGATTTATTATAGAAAATTGGTTAGAAATAGGAATTCAAAAATATCTCATTTAATGAATGAATACATTTAATAGTTAGAAAATTACCACCAATAATTTGCATTTCATCAATTGTTGTGTTTTGTTGATCATCTAAACCTGCAATGACATGTGAATTTAAAAAATCAACATAGATACAACATTAAGTCTAACAATACAATATATACTTAATCAAAACACTATTAAAATTCTAAATTACCTGGAATAGTTTTTTGAATTGTCTGACCAGGTATAACATTAAGAAGTGATGGTTGATTTTCATGAATTGTATCTGCTATTTATTTGATTTATTATAGAAAATTGGTTAGAAATAGGAATTCAAAAATATCTCATTTAATGAATGAATACATTTAATAGTTAGAAAATTACCATCAATAATTTGTATTTCATCAGTTGTTGTGGTTTAGATCAATAGAGAAGGGCAATCAACGTCTTCTATTATTGTCTTGATCATCCAAACCTACAATGAAATATTTTTAATATGTGATGTAAGAACAATAATTATTGCTATGTAAAATACTAAAATAATTTTGAATAAATGTACTCACTATGTTGTTTTCTGATGATAACCCTTTCTTCTTGTATTTTTATGCCTGAACGATTGGAGACCTTTTTCTTCTTTTGCTTCCTACCACCTATGGAGGGGAATTGAAAATTTTCATGCTCTTCAACTCTTTCATTCAAGTCTTGATGGATGGCATTGCCTCTTTGATGAATAAACTAATGTTTGCCCATTTTGCTTGGACTAAACCATGGTGATATTTGTCTCATAGGCATATCCTTTGAGCTAGGGATCGGTGTAAGTTTGGAAGACATAAGAGATGCTTGAAGATCTTTTCTAAATCTTTCAACACATTGACTAAAGATATGTTTTTCATCTACTCTAGTTGGTAAATCTTGGATACTTAGTGAATTCAAATAATCAACAACATTTTGGAAGTTATCATTGGAAGCATCAGATGATTTACAACCATCTGTAATAAAAATAATAAAGATTAAGTTTGTAAAATATAAAAAAGGTTTTTCATATTTCATTAAAAATAGTGATATGAAAATTTACCAATTCTTTGGTCTTTGCAAATGGCAACCCCAATTACATCTTGATCTTCTTGTGGAATACAATAATTTGTTACAAATAAAACATTAATTAAATTTTAAGAACTATAAAAATCAATTAATATTTTATTAAAAATATCATATCAACATTACCAGTGGCATTGTTCTCATGACTGAAACTTCCTCTGACATCATCATCATTATCAACCAATGGAGCAACACCATCTGTAATTCAAAAAAAATATTTTAGTTAGTTTCTATTAGAAAAAAATATTAGTCATTTAAAATATAAATATAATACTTAAATGTTAAATGACTCTTACCAGAAACTTGATCCTGCTCATTTGTTATGTTTCTCTTTAGGAGATCTAAAATCTTCAACACATGTTTGCATGTGTTTCCCCTTTTTGCCCACTGACAATCACATACATGTAAATTTGGTCCAAACTTCCTAACAAGATACCATTTTGTTGGAACAGATTGACTTCTTATCCTATATGTGTTAGGGAGGAGATCATATGGATAACAATTTGTGTCGGGTATTTTTTTGGACCTCTCTAATGCGGTACTGTAATATCTTTCTTTTTTAAAGTTAGTTAAAAATCCAGATGACTGCAAATATCTTTTATTTTTATAAAATGGCTCTACCCTATGAAGAATTGTATGGATAAGCCAATCCATTCTCCTTGTACATTTCTTAGCACGATCACTTAGATAATGGCTCTTGATGTGGAAGTGGTATGACTCTATGGAAGCATTAGTCTCTTGATTTGCATGAGAGAAGTTTCAAAAAAAATTTGCCCACATTTCTATACAAAAAACAATAAAAATGTCTTAGTAAACATAAAAAATAACTTTAATGATGTAAATGCATACAAACCAAAATGAATAATCTTACAAACTTACCAATACGACCCTCATTATGACACCAAGTTTTTTGGAAGTAATCAATAAATTTCTTCTCTTCTTTGAATTCCTCTATGAATTTTTCTATCAGGTGAGTAGTGATGTCTACATTGTCACTAAATGCATGCATTATCTCACCCAATCTATCAAACATATTTGTACCAACATCCTTATTGCTGGCATACCTAGATTGTAAAAGATAATATCAATCTATGGGGTTCAAACACATAATTTTCCACATATTTTAATTAAATATTGACTTACCTATACACATTTTTCAGCCATGCTCTACGTACATGCCAAATACATAAAAGTACTCGGCATTGAAATGATAATCTACAAGTTACATTATAAATTTTGATAAGTAAATTATGACAAAATAAAATGTTATATTCAAACTATTTTAAGCTATAAATTATGAAATATATATTTCTATAAACTAAATATTAATCATTTATAAAGAGTTGATTGAAGTTTAAATATAAAAACTAAGGCTAATAAAAACCTGATAGCTTCAATCTCCGCAGTAGCATCATCTGTCATGAATGCATTGACATTCCAATCTTCTCGAAATTCTTTCCCTCATTTATAAACTTCTATTAGCCATTCATTTAGATCCTCAACTTTATTTCTAAAGGATATGGCCCATGCAATAGGTACACCAGCCTCTTGTTCATCAAAAACAAGCAAGGTATATAATTGATACTGCACATGAATTAAACATTGATAAATTAATATTTTTAAATAAATAAATCAATGATAAAATAAAATCCAAAAATTTATAGTAAACGTTACTTTACTTACACCATATTTGTTTGTTGAAAATGTTGAGTCCATTGCAATAATTGAGTTGTGTGAATGCTTGACCATCATTTCTCGCATCCATGGTGTTTGGATGCCTATGATAAATGGAACATTTTCCATGGTGTTTGGTCTTTTATAGTAGAAGAAGTTATCCTTCTCCTCTGCATGCCACAAATTGACACTTATTGCATCATCTTCATTCTTTTGGGATCGAATGGAGCATACTCTTTTCCATGCATTCAACACATCCTTCCTTAATAGACATGCATCCCTCTTATTCATCAACTTAGTCAATCCATGGTCTAAGTAGTGTTGTAAACATATTGTGTTGATCCCCACACCCATTAGTAATAAAGACTCAATATATGATTTGCATTCATTTGATAACCTCAGTGCAAAACTGCTCCTTGGATCACCAAAAGGGTCATCCTTTCCGTGACAAAATTCACCATTGGCATCACAATGGCTCCAATCATTATACATAATTAATGCAACATGTGGTCTACCATACATGACCCTAACATAAAAGTGAGTTTGACAACCCCTTTTTTGAATAAACCTTTGTGTTCTTTCCATGTTTTCAGATTTATTTCTTTGATCGTCTGGGCCAAAAGCACACCAATATCTATTTATTCACAAAACAAAATATATATATTAATTCATATAAAAAATTAGATATAAAAATGGCATACTTATTAATTACATTTAATCCAGGCAAACCTGGAGTATGTCATGGTAGTGTGGTCAGTAGGTTTTGATGTGTTGCTCTCTTTATGATATTTACGTACAAATGATGTCTCCGTACTATCTAGTAAACTTTCTCCTTTGATAAATTGAGGGAGTCTCTCAAGAGGGATTGCAACATATAAGTCCATATTGTCATCATCTCCAATAGGTGTCCATTCAAGGTCCTCACTTGAGAAATGATTTCCTTGGTTGGGAATGTCTTGCACATGTAGTTCAATGAGTGATTGCCATTTACACTTTCTACCCATTCTGAATAAAATTAATATAATTAGTAGTCCTCTATGTTGTTTAAAAATCATATGAACAAATATATCAAATTTTCTATTCACTCCATGATAATGATATTGTTATCTTACATGTATATATAGGTAAGCTCTATGATTTCACCAAATATTCTAGCATTAGAGGAAAAAATAAAATTCCATGTATTACCAAATGAGTCCCAAAAATGGTTTATTGAATTATAGATGTTAATTTTTGCATGAAATAAATGCACACTACCAACTATAAGTATAACTAAAAACAATACAATATGTTTCTAATACATCCTAGTGGTGCTCTTGCTACATATCTCTAATAGAGGTACATCTACAAGAAATATAATAGAAAATTTATATATGTGAAGTTTGATATAATATTTGTTAGATTAGATGTGTGATGTGTTTTCCGTTCTTCTCACTTGTCTCTCTATTCACTATTTATAAAGAATAGGTGTGTACGTTAATATACATAATCTACTAGGTAATGATCTACTAAGAACAATGGGGAATTGGACTCCAAATCTATGCTTGGACTATAAATGCACATGAGTGCCCACTAATTATCTAAATACTTGTACCAAGATAATCTTATCATTGGGATGCCTAGGAATCTTATATGGAGCACCAATGAATCCTTACATTCTAATGTAGGATAATTTTGGGAATAGGATAAATTATTTCCTATGCTTACTAATCTCAAATTTAGTAGCATCTAATAATCTATTAGTCATATCTCCCTCCAAAAGTCTTAATATCCACATACAAAAAGCATGATTAACCCTCATGAATTTATTATGAGGAATGGTAGATAAGTCATTGATTCCTTTTAGAGAGGTATTTGAATGATAAGGAATTTTCTTCCTTATTAATATCCTATATGTAGCTAGGAGTAAGCATGATACTTCCTTATTTTGGAATTTATTTGATTGAAAGTCAAATTTTTGTAATTGTAGGATTTAAGGTGTGAACTAGATTTGTAGGAAAATAGGATACAAGTGAATTTGTATGTTATGTTTAAAATGTGTAGATGCACTTAAAATATCTATAAATTTATTATTTAACATTATTTACAAACATTCATGTGCATGTGAATCACATTAATCCAATAAAATTTAAGATCACAACCAAACAAAGATTAAGATTACATGCAAATAAAATTGCATGGAACTCTATACTAGGATAGATGCAAGATTTTGGTAAGGGTTTTTCTTGCATGGCTCTCATACCATGTTATGATTTCCAAGATCATAAAGAAAAAGACCAGAAAATTCCACAAAATACATGCACACAAATAAGCCTAATGATATTATCAAGAGATTGATACAACAGTTGATTTGAATGTACAATGTAAACTTGCATATATAGGCAAGGTGGTGAAGGTAGGAAAGTAGAACATAATGAATGACTAACCCTTCAATGATGAAACACTTGTTAACTCACATGACAAGTGTTTTAGTGAGTGACAAGTGTGCATGCAAGAGATGTCTCACAAGTGAAGACATGTGTCTCAACGACATGAAGTGAGACAAAATTATAGAAGTCCCTAAGTGGAGGCTTAAAAAACATGTTAATAGGAGTTGGTGTTGACTCATATTTTGAATCCATGAGAGGCTTTGAACTCCCCCTCTTTGTAAATTTTCTCAATCACATAATAAATAAAAGGTCAATATTAGAGGAATCTATTTCAAGGTGGTTGAACATCTCTTTAGTGTAACCATTGGCCTCTCCACAAAGGGAAAGAAAATTAAACACTTGAAGAGTATTAGAGACAAATATTGCATCAATTCCATCCATGTGGGAGATAATAGGCTTGTGAAATTATAAAATAACTATAAGAGAGAGGACCTCCCAAGCCCTTGGAGATAGGTAAGTTACCACCATTATCCTACGTTAGGTGATCATTTTCTATTTATATTTTTATTAACTTAACAACTTTCCTAATATGGCTAACTATCCTTTGCAAGTGTTCAAAATCCCTACTTCCAAAACCAAGAAAATCACTAAATTTTTTACCCATCTCTTCTAGTCAAGAAGGTTTGTGATCCCCAATCCTCCACAGTTGAGGATAAAACATTTTTATCTAAGACCGTGAACAAAGATGAGATTGGTGTGAAAGGGAGGAAGTGGTCAGTCCAACCCAAAAAATAATAAGAGATCAAATAGACTTTGATGAAAGAAAACTCCAAGTTAGATGAGATTAATGTAGTGGTTTCTAGTGGGGAAGAGGACAACCTTATGAACCGAAGGAATCTAAAAATGAAAACTGTAAGGATAAGGATATTGTTAATTCTAAGTCTAATTATAGTTATTTCCAAGAAGAAAAAAGCATGGATAACATGAGCCTAAGATCTTCAAGCAATACTACTAGTGCCAAAAAACCAAAAAAGACCCCTACTACTATTAAGACCTAGATTGTGGAAATTAGGACCAAGGGGGAAATGTTCAACTAGTCAAGAAAAAAGACATTAATTATAAAAGAGGATAAACCCCAAGAAAAGGTTACCAAAGATCAAAAACTAAAAATGAAACCCCTACCAAAATGAATCAACCTATTAAGAGAGGTGAAGTTCAATGAAGGGGAAATCTAAATGGGTTGATACAAGTGATGAGTCTGATTCACTAAATGTCAAGTTTCACATGATATCCAAAGAAGGGGAGGCTATTTCAAACCTTCATGAATTGGTTGGATCTCTAGGTAGCTAGTTGGTGGCTTATTATTATTATTATTATTATTATTATTATTATCATTGTGTTTCTTATGTTGTTAGTTATAATTATCTATTGCCAATCTAGTAGTGTTATTAGACTCTTGGTATTTTGATTATGAACTATTGGTTGTTTCAAGCTTTGTAAGGGAATGGACCTAGTTTTCCCCTTTTATCTAATAAAAAATACTATTTTAAATTATTGTTAATATGTTTATCAAATTTATATTTAGATCAAAAATAAAAATTTACTACGTATTTTAAAAATTACAATTTTTTTTCTATTAATATAATTAGTACTCAAAGGTGTTATGCTTATGTCTATATGTAAACTCAAATGAGCTTATATTGTGTAGAATATTTGTCAATACCTTTCATTTGTTAAAGAACTTTTTAGAAATTTATTGTGCATACTATATTTGTTAAATAATTGTTTTAAGAAGATTCAAATTTCTTATTAAAAGGAATGAAATTTTGTGCTATAAAGAAATAAGATCTATTAACCTATAAGACTTAATAATGATTCTTTTTTTTTTTCAAATACTTGTATTCAAAATTATAAGATAGTTGTAATTGGATTCTTGTTTCTAATCTTCCATCTAATGTGTCGTATTGCAGCTCTCTATGAATATTTTCAAACACGAGCTTGTTCAATAATAAAAAGTAAAATTTGACTAGTAAAAATACAATAAGTATTTAACATTTTTAATTAAAAAGCTTTAAAAATATATAAACTTATTTTCCCATTTTCACAAGATTAAAAAAATTTAAAAAGGGGTGAAATAAGGATAGAATATTTTTTAATCAAATAAAAAGATTAAAAATATATATAAACTTATTTTTCCATTTTAACAAGATTAAAAAAAATCAAAAAGGAGTGAAATAAGGATACAATAATTTTTAATCAAATAAAAAGATTAAAAGATATATAAACATATTTTTCCATTTTGACAAGATTAAAACTAACTTAATTATCTTATTCAATAATCTATCTATATTTTTCTGTTGTTATCTTCCTTAATTATGGCTGTAAATTTCTAGACACATGTCATGCCTACAAAGTTATTTCCACTTTAACTAAATTAAAATTCATAAACAATCAAAAGTATTTAAATAAGGATGGGTAAGTAAAGCTTTTAACTCTCCAAGTCCTCGACTGAGAATTTGAATTTGTATCTAAGGTTTAAAATAACTAATTTATAGAGATCTAATGGATGGAAATAACTAAAATTCTAAGTAAAATTTGGCATAAAATGTACACGGAGCGGTTAAAACATGGGTTAGACGAAATGTGAAAAGGAAATTTTTTTTTTTTTCCAAATGGCAATCAAATGTACTTAATTCTAAATTAGTTTACATAGGTGGATTATTATCAAATTATTCAAGAATAGGATAAGATAATTTAGTTTTATGATCATTACTATTTTGTTGATGTTAAATTGTATGTATCAAAATTAAAGAAAATGATAATGATATTTGAATGTATAAGATTATTTAAATTATTTTTTCTATTATACTCTAGGCTAACTTTGCTATTTTGGTGTAGATTTGTGATTGTGAATTAGGTCTTGTTGACAAATTTGGCTTTAATCATATATTCTAGTTTTTGTCCTATGAGCAATCTCACATATGATTATTTAATCTCTCTAGAAGCCATGGGTTGTGGTATTAATAATACACTTTTGATAGGTTACCATATGATTGAGTTGTAAGGGCTCTTTGCCTTGATCAACCCCTTGACAATAAATAAGATTGAAGACAATGAACAAGCCTTAGGATGCATTTTTTTAATTCTTTAAGCACAAAATTCAAAAGTGATGATATTGATTTCCCTTCTAGGATTTTGTCAAATGAGAAGTGCATTAGAATGCAATTAAATGCTTTTAAATGCTAGAACATGACATCAAATTGCAAAAACACGTGTTTAGTTGACCTTGGGTGGCCCAAGAAAAGTAAAGGCAACCAATCAACCATCATATGATTTTTTGAATTTGATTTAGGGTGGATCAATTTCGTGCTAATGGGAATGACCTTGTGATTGTAAACTTGACTTGTGATAAAAGAAGACAATTAAGATCATGACAAAAAATGGTTATTTAGGGATTAATGTACATGTACAAGCATGATAGTCAAATAGATAAGCTAAAATTATAGATATGTGTAGACATAAGAGTAATATAAAGCAATAAATATAGGATCATGTTTGGATAAAACTAGGTAATTGGGCTCAACTTTACACAAGATTGCACCATTTATATCATCTTGTACATGTATTAAGACATGTCCTCAAAATAGACACAAAATTAAATGAACAAATAATAAGACTTGGCTTTTGTGTGTATTAATAAAACAATTTGTTACATTTTTTTAGTGATTCGTGCTAGTGCTTTACAATTATACCTATGATTTTATGTTCTAATAGACTATTGGATAATCTATTATTTATTCTATATCACTTCTTCAACATAAAAGTGATATTTATATGTAGATTCCACCTTCATATGTAGATTCAATATATAAAATTATTTTTCCATTTTAGCAAGATTAAAAGAAATTATAAAGGGGTGAAATAAGGATACAATAATATTTAATCAAATAAAAAGTTTTTAAAATATGTAACATATTTTTCCATTTTGACAAGAATAAAACTAACTTAGTTATCTTATTCAATAATCTATCTATATAATGCAACAAAGATATTTTTATTGAGAATATGAATTATTGCGAATTTTTTTTGTGTTATTAATATGTAATATTATTTTAAGTATGCATAAATATTTAACTATTTAATTTGAAAATATTTTATTATGAATTTTATTATATTATAATTATTATTTAAAAATTATGATTAAAAATACTTACATTTAATAATTTAATTAGAAATTGATATACTTTTTTAAATTAGTTAATTTGATATGTAAGTAAATATAATTTTATTTATACAAATGTTAAATTATGATAATGATTTTTTTTATTTATAATAATTGTATGATTTTAATTTATAGAAATGCTAATTTATATTAATAATTTTTTACTTCAATATATTTGATATGTAAATAAATATATGATAAAATATATTATAAAATATGTTTTTTACTTTATTTTTTATTTATAATAATTATATGATTTTAATTTATAAAAAATGCTAATTTATATTAATAATTTTTTAAATCAGTATATTTGA
>VDFB02311013.1:0-23270 GCA_007258455.2 Sequoia sempervirens | reverse complement strand
ATTTGTCTCAAAAGTTGGACCAATTAGTTGAAATTGATAGGGATGTGTAATTCCCTTGCTTTGTATTGTTCTTTTTGATTTGAATAAATTTTCACCCCTCTTTTAGTATAAAAAAAAAGAAAAAACCAAATTCTCAATAAATCTTGTATTTAAGTGGGTCTCTTTGTCTTGTAATTATAAATAAAAAAAAAGTTATTAGAGTAATGTTTAAGGTCATCTTGAGATGATTGGAAACTACATGGAAAATCTTACAAAAATTAAAAATTCGTGTTGCAGAAAACTTTTATATGAAAATCAATGTAAGTTTTTTTATATGAGGATAATTTGCAATTGTTGAGGGATAAGTTTAGGAGATAAAAGTAGTATAACTTGGATTTGAATGAAGGGAGAAGTTATAGAGAGACTATGTCTCATAAATATGGATCTAAATTGTAGAAATTAGATTCATAATTTATTGTTCAATGTTTATGTATTCGTGGGTTAGAACTAAATAGAGTTTTTTTTTTAACTTTTTGTATTCATCTATTTTTTGATGGATGATAAATCTGTCTCTATTATGGTGTGAATAACTTATTTTTTCTTTTAACTGGCTCCATCTACGAATGCACACTTGGAAAACCTAATATTCGGCCTCTTTGATAGCAGATGTAGTGATAAATAAAATGAAACAAGCCTCTCTTTGATGTAGGGTAATTATCATTACTTTAATTTATCGTTTTCTCGCTGAAGCTGAATTCTGTTATTTTGTCATAGGTGGTCTTGAAGGCTGGTGATAATCATCATTGTTATTTATCATTTTCTCTATAGAGCGAGTTTATTCCTTCTGTCATGAGAAATCTTAGTGGATTGTAATCATCGTCCTTTATATTTTTTATAGAGGCTGGATTTCTTCATATTTTTCATTTCTCTCGCTAAGTTTGATGGTGCCAAGTTTGAGATTGTAAGATGTAATGAAACCAATTTAGAAAATGGCTTCCTAATATGTCACATATTTTCAAAGCTAGCAGGTTGCCTTCTGATATCATTGTTGTCGTTTATAACCATTCATTTTTTGTATATACACCAGCTCATGAACCACTGTTTCACTCCAAAATGATCTCCCTTCACATGTATAGCGGATGGAATCAAAACCCCAAATCTGATGGTAGCTTGCCTGGTTTTAGGATTTTGTCTACGACCTCTTGTAGTGAGATGAGAATGTTCAATTTGAGGAGCTTTTATTTAACCACATACTAACAAATGTTGTGCAGGGGTTTCTCAGTTACCTACACATATTGCGGTCAAAGAGGACAACTCTTACCATCCTTCATGATGTTAGTGGCATCATTAGGCCTTCACGGTAAGCTTATTCTATCATATCTGAATATGAAGGTGTCCAAAATATTGAAATGGAGGCATGCAGGGTTTTCTTTTTGTCTTGCAATTAGCCTTTCATTGATCTGTTCAGGATGACACTTCTTCTTGGTCCACCTGGAGCTGGAAAAACTACATTGCTAACAGCTTTGGCTGGAAAACCTGACCGCAATCTCAGGGTAGGTCGAAGCTCTATTTATTTTATTTGTTTAGAGAAGCTGAGCTGGTCATGTCTGTTAAACATTTAGATACATTTGTTGTCTATATTTGGTTCCATACCCCTGAGTTGATCTTGGTGATACAACAAATTATATCTTATAGTCTGTGTGACATAGAGAAAACACTAATGTGGTCATATGCATTTCAACAGATTACCGGAAATGTGACTTACAATGGACACTCATTGATAGAATTTGTGCCACAAAGAACATGTTCTTACATTAGCCAGCATGATTTGCACTATGCACAAATGACTATAAGGGAAACACTGGATTTCTCTGGCCAATGCCAAGGTGTTGGGTCAAGATATGGTGAGTTTTTTTTGTGCATGCATTGTTCTCAACTGCATTGCTTTCTCAATTTTGTGACCATACTGATATTTGTGTTGCTTACAGACCTATTGAAAGAAATTTCGAGACGTGAGAAGCAAGTAGGCATCAAACCAGATCCAGATGTTGACGTCTTTATGAAGGCGGGTACTTCTCCCAGATAGATGTTTTCAATTAAAAGTTTCTCAATGAAACATTTTGCTTTATGATTTCTGCCACTTATTAAACACATGAGCTCCATTACGACTACAGGAAACGGCAATTGAGGGTCAGAAGACCAACCTTTTCACAGACTATGTGTTGAAGGTTTGTTTTCAGAAATTCTACTTTGAGAAGTACAAATTCTTCATAGATTTTGAATAGTAAGATTATTCATCTAGGAAACTGCGCCCTCATGTGTTCTAGCTTCTGGGACTGGACATTTGTGCTGATACAATAATAGGAGATCAAATGCTTCGTGGAGTATCTGGAGGTCAAAAGAAAAGAGTCACTACAGGTGGGATATATAAGGAAAGTTTCTTGATGGCAAAGTTGAAGCAATAAATTTGAATTTACATTACTGAAACATGAAAATCCTGTGGTGGTTGTTAAACATATTTTACAGGGGAAATGCTAGTTGCTCGCCCCAAAGCTCTTTTTATGGATGAAATTTCAACTGGATTGGACAGCGCTACAACTTTTCAGATTATCAAGTGTCTGCGCCAAACTGTCCATGTCCTTGATGGCACAATGTTGATAGCCCTTCTGCAACCTGCTCCTGAAACGTACGAATTATTTGATGACATCATCTTATTGTCTGAAGGAGAGATTGTGTATCAAGGACCTCGGGAATATGTGCTTGAATTTTTTGAGTCCCTGGGTTTCAAATGCCCAGACAGAAAAGGGGTTGCCGATTTCTTGCAGGAAGTATGCTTTTTGATCCATTATGTAGGGCTTTGATGATTTTTTTTGCGGCAACTTTAAAGTATAAAGATTCACTTCATCTGCACACATGCTATGGAACTTTAGATATAGGTTGATTGGCAGGTTCAAGTTTACTATTGACCTTGGTCATGGATTTTGTAATTTCCTTGTGGAATTCCAAAGGGGGATTTCAAGTATTCTTGCTTGCCATTGACCTCAAAAACTAACATTACCATTATTGTAGCTAGAGTGGACCTTGCACCCAATTCTCTTTGAGAAATTTGGCACACCACTATCCTTTTTTAATACTTATTCATGTGTCAACAGTGATCAAATACAGGTGAGTTAACTATTTTTTGTGTTGAGCTGCTTGAATTTGACAGGTGACCTCAATAAAGGACCAAGAGCAATTTTGGGTGGATAGAAGTCATCCATATCACTACATATCTGTCAAGGAATTTGCAGAGGCTTTCCACTCTTTTCATGTTGGCAAGCGTCTCACAGAAGAGCTATCACAATCTTTTGACAAAACAATGAGCCATCCTGCTTCTCTTTCATCTACCAACTATGGTGTTAGTAGAATGAACATGTTCAAAGCTTGCTTCTCTCGAGAAGTGCTGCTAACGAAGAGAAACTCTTTTGTCTACATATTTAAATCCGGACAGGTGAGTCATTTGGATCCGATATTTGGAAATCTCAAGCATTCCTTTTATTAAGGAGAATGAATCCTGACAAACAGATAATACAGATTGCAGTTGTTGGGGTAATCGCAATGACACTTTTTCTGCGAACGGAAATGCACCAGCAGAACATTACTGATGGAAATCTGTACATGGGAGCTATGTTCTTTAGTCTATACAATATGATGCTTGATGGATTACCAGAAATGTCAATGACAGTTGCCCGCCTTCCAGTTTTCTACAAGCAAAGAGACCTCCTATTCTATCCAGCTTGGGCTTATGCATTACCAACATGGATAGTGAAGATCCCAATATCTTTTCTAGAAGCATTGATTTGGGTTTCTGCTACATACTATGTTATTGGCTTTGCACCAGAAGCTGAGAGGTAACTCTTGTAATTCTGTATATTTACTTCATAGGCAATGTTGGATTTATAGAAATCTTACTTAACGGTTCTTTGTAAATAAGAATGTTCTATAGATATGACAGGACGAATAAGAAATATAGTGATATAAAGCTTAAGGGTTATTTTATAAATCATTTGCTACATTCACAATACTGTATTGAAGTGATTCTTTTTCCATCTTCAAATTATTTAAGTTTATTTAAATGATAAATATCAATGATTTAATATATGAGTGAAAATAAAAAATATCTAAAATAATGTATAGTCTTTTTTTAAAGATGCTGATGTATATTTTTGAATTAAAAAATTGTTAAACCAACTTAGAGATTGTTCCTATTCAAATTATTGAACTCAATTAGACTATTAAACAAGGAAAGTATACAACATTTATCCAATATTCTCCCACTTGTTAGATAATTTTTCATAAGGGCCACACTTTTTAAGTGTCAATTGCGGAGGGAAACTATGTCCATTGATTTCCTACACCAAGATAATTTCTCAATAATAACAACTTTTGTTAAAGAATCATCGACATAATTTTTGTATCAATTTCTTCCAACAATACTCATTTATTTTCAACTATTTTTCTCACATAATGGTATTGTACTCCAATATGCTTTGACCGAGTATGCTAAGCAAGATCCTTGACTTAATATATTGTACTTTGACTATCATTGTGAATGTTTACCATCTTTTGTACCAAGCCAATATCAAGCATAACTTTTGTAGCCATATTGTTTATATGCATGCATGAGTAGCGACAATGTACTTAGCCTTTATTGTAGATAATACAACCACTATCTATCATTTGTTCATCTAACTTCCTACTCCAAAAAATTGAATACATATCCACAAGTAGATCTTTGATAATTGACATCTCCAACCTAATTAGAATCTAGAAATCCTTGCAAATTCAAAGTTTTATTTTTATTCACTCTTCATTGGTAATAAATTGCATAATTTGAGGTAGTACCACATAAATATTTGAAAATCTTTCACAACAGTTCAATGTTCTTTACCTAGTGTAGATATATATCTACTCCTAACTCCCATCATATTTATAATTTCAAGTCTAGTGAAGACCATTGCATACATGAGGCTGGCAACAATATTAATATAAGGAATTTGACACATTTCCTAAAATTTTCTTCTATTTTATGACATTATCCAATATTTTTTTATTAATTAGAATGGAATATTGATGCATTGCTAAACTCAACAAAGAAAAATTCAATAAACCTCAAAAAAATTATAGAAAACAAATAGGGAAGAAAACATCCATGGAATCATATAATACACAAAAATATACAACCAGATTATATTACATATCAAAAGGGACTTCATTTGTAATATTTACAGATGAAAAAGATTATACATAAGTCTTGTATCCTTCTCCACCAAAACTAACTCCATCCCCTTTCCTATTCAAATTAAAATCCTATGTGTGGTCCAAGATGCACACCTCCTAATTGAACTTTAACTCTCCATGTATTTAGAAACCACATATATAGTTGTTCTTCAAAAGGCCGAGTCATTGAAAAATACTTCTAAACTTAGTAAATACTATTCAACACGCCTTCTAATTTTAAGAAATTAGTTTCTCCTACCTTTTGATCCAAAGGAGTTGGTTTACATAATTCTCTCCTTCTTTTTAGAATGTTCAACCTCCTAGTTCAAAGCTAATTTTAAAAAAAGAAAATTCAAGAAAGCTAACACACTAATAAATGTAAGAACTCAATTATTACATTTTTTATTGTGACGTATGATTACTTTTATTCTAGGATGTTTCATCAAACAACTAAGAAGAGTTTGTGCTAGACGGTAGAACCATCCTCTTGTCTTGAAGAACTGAGCCATGGTGTTCCCTTCCACCAAATTATACATCTTTGTAAATAATCAAATTTTGACTTCTTTCACTTCCAACCTCTTGTTGGAACAAAGATGATCCTCCTATACCAATTTGCTCTTTTTTCCCAACTCCTTGGAGATTTAGTGATCCTCCTCCATTGAAAATCACCATGAATCTTTGCATCACTCATACCACATTCTATTACACTTACACATAAACCAATAAAAATTAAAACCCATCCAAGTGAGTATCCCCATTCTCTACATTGTGTCATTTAGACATGTTTGTAAGGAGTTCTTCATTTCCTATCTCTTCATGATGTCATTCACAAGTCAACTCCATTAAATTGCATCATCCTTTTTTGCTACACAACAAATATTTATGCTTCTACTTCCTCTCTTAGTCACCCTCATTCATTCTCCAAGAAAGTGGTGATCTTCTACTCCCTTTTCATTAATAATAGGATTCTTTATACATTCCTCAAGCTAATCCTATTTGGTTGTGTTTATTGGTGATCTAAGCTATAGACCCCAAATTCCTAAGTTTTGATAATCTCCCAAGGTCTAGAGGCAGCTAAGAACCAATGGTTGAGGTGGGTAATAATTGCTTCACTTCTAGCTCTACAAAACCAAGGGGGGGTTCTTTGAGGTGTTGGATGATGATTAAGAGATTGAATACTCTATTATAATGAACTATATCCAAGGACTAGTGCATCCCAATATTGGTGTCACAATATACCTATGTGTTAGTTTGAGGATGCAAGGTTTAGCACCTTGTCAAACATATAATTTGCAATATAAAAAATTTAAGAATGTGTTTTATGATAACCCCTTATGATGTTATACACATTTAGACATGGCAGTGGGGCACACAAACTAAGGAAAATGAAACATGTTTAAGTTTATATATTACAAGTGTGTTTAGGATGATGAGGAGAGAAATCCAATAACATATTGGTGTCTTTGTCTAGTAGGATAGTAGAATCAGAACTCATAAAAAAATGTTATAACTAAAACCAAGGTGATGCATTAATTAACACACCACAAAATATTAGGTTTTTCATAATGCACAAGTTGGGCTCTACACATAAATTCAAAAGAACCAAAAATAGTTGTAGAGTATTAAATTACTCTACTTAGTAATTCATAAAAATACCCATACATTTCCATTATTGTTCTAAGAAGATATCTTGCAAAATATTTACAAGAATTTTATAGTCGTCTAGTTGGCTAACTAATTAGAAACACATCATCAAATAGACACCATGGAATGGAGACACTCAATCAAGGTCAAATATTCCTTTAATCACTTGATCTACAATAGTTACAAGTGATTACAAATTTGGGATAAAACAAGATCCTTACAACACAAAAATATATTTACCTAGAACTTGAACTATGAACCTTTGGTTTTGTTGCATGAGCGAGCTTCTCTCTACTATGATCCTCTCTCCAAAAATTATAAAATTTTCATATAAACTTTTGCAAGTTGCCTAGAATGGGAAATATGTAGGCTTGCATGAGCCCCCTTGAAAATCTGGGATTTCTTTTAGTTACAAGAAACAACCATGCCCTTTATTAGATTTTACAATCATTTATATGTCTAAGAACATGCAAAATCATGTCTTAGAAGTACATGTGGAGTATAGGTCTCCATCTCCCATCTACACATGTCACTTCCAGTCATTAATTGTGTAGGAAAGGAGAGACAAGTTGGTGGATGAATAGTTGTATTTAGGGTTTTCAATGTGCTTTCCCATGTGGAATTGGGAATTTTCTTCTCAAACTTAGCCTCTTGTTGTATTTTGTCATGGATCTAGCCTTAGGCCTGTCATGTGCTCAAGCAAAGAGCATTAAAATTATTACAACCCCACCACATTACAATGTCGGGGGTCAAGCTTTAGGCCTATTGTATTCCCTCTTCCTTCCTCACATTCACTTTGCTTCAAACACCCACTACATAATTTTTCCAAGTAGTGAATTTTTTCTTGTGTGTTGGGGGTGGAGTAGGAACCAAAAACCCATCAAAGATTCCTAAGGTTCCTAATACATTAGGAATTGTTAGAGCCACCTTCATTTTTTAACTTAGCCAATTAGAAACAATTCAAGATTTATTTTCCTTGGTGATTCCATGGAATGAATTTCTCTTTCCATCCTTAGGGGGTGTCTCCTCCTATGTTGACCACTTCCTCAACAACATCAACTCAATTATATAATATATAAACATCTTTCTCACCTTTGCCAAAATGATAGAATGATGTTAATATTCTTCATTAGAAAATTGTATTTAGTTCCATAAATTTCCATGTTTCTCTCAACCATACAAATCCTTAAAATAGAAGGAAAATAACTTAGTTTTTGTTAATTCTACAATGCCCTTATTTTTTTAATAAAAAATAAAACTAACCATAGAATTTTGTTTTATATTGCAACTCTTGAGTGGCAACTTCATACTTAATATAGACCAAACAACCCCTTCTTAACTCCATCCTTTGGGGCTTTCCTCCTTTAATGTAGTAGCAATAGTGAAACTTACACTCTCTACATGGAGGCTTCCTTAGACAATGCTCATTTCCATCATCCCCCTTTCGCTTCTTTGCATGACCACAATAAGAGAGAAATAAAAAATAAAATTAGAACTTCACCTTCCTCGTGGTTATCACTTCTATTCACTCCACTTGATTCTTCTTTGAGTTGAAAATTGGTGCCTCTTCTCAAATACAATATCGATCTTCTTCCACATCACCATGGGAACCTGTGCCTCTATTAGAAAAACACTTGGTTGTGATTCATCTCCTATGTCTTTTAAAACCAATTTTCTTCAAAAAGTCAAATATTCTTCCTCCTAGAAATGGATGCCACCCAACCCAACACCTCTTTTCTTCATTTTCCCCTTCCACTTGTAACTTTGAACTCAGTGCCATGGTTTTGGATTTCGGTTCTTGGAAGTATTAGTGGAGAGGACTATATATGCTTGATGAACTACATACAAGACCAAGGAGTACAAAGACACTACTACAAACAACACACTCTTCTTTAGGGAAGCATATGAACAAGAATGATTTGTTCTGGTACTAAATTGATGTTGCACCAAGCTCAACCAAGAATGATTCAACAAGCATCAAACAAATTACAACAAATAGGTAGGAAGAAAATATCCATGGAACATGACATTTCCATAAAATATATAGTAACATTACATTTACATATCAAAAGGGAGTCCATCCATCATATTTGGAGATGAAAATCTTATACATAAATCTTGTATCCTTCTCCTCCAAAACTAAATCCACCCCTTTTCATATGTAACTTAAAATCCTCTGTGTGCTCCAAGATGTACACTTATTAATTGAACTTTAACTCTCCATATTTAGCAAGCAAATTAAACTATTCCTCAAAAGAATGAGTCATTAAAAACTATATTTCTAAACTTAGAAAATATAGTTCAACATGCCTTCTAATTTTAAGAGATTGATTTGTCTTGCCTCCTAATCTGCGAAGTCATTTTACATCAAATATTCATAGGTTTACTATCTTGCATTCTAAATCTTTGGAAAATCACTTGAACAATTTGTTTGATGCAAATACAATTTTTTGTTTGTATGATTTCTTTTAATTTTCATGTCCAAAATAATTTTTATAATGCTAATATCTTTTATGTCAAATTTGTGAAAATGAAGCCAAGAAAAATGGGAAGAAAAACTAGTATTACGAATCAACAAAATACTCAAGACTGTAGGTTGAATTGATGTTCTTGCATTAAGAAAATGAGGTGAATATATATGAGAAATGAGAAAATTGAATTCCAAATTTTGGAGGGAAAGGTTTGTTCAAATTTCTCAACATACCTATGAGGTAAAAATCCCGCACTAACAAAATTGTGAAGATAATTGAGACATAACTAAATTTATCATTGTCATATTGTTACCAATTAATAACATGCCACCTAATACAACACTACATTACAAAAAATTTCTTAGATTTTTGTTTAAAATAAACACATGAATTAGCTTTTCTACAATCTAGCTTAAGTCCCATAACATACTTGTCATTTTTTTGATTTCACATTCTTGCTAATTACTTCAATTTGTAAAGAGACTTTTTTTACTTATAAACTAAGTACTTCTTACCCTTCACCTTATAACTTGTGCCATGTAAATTTGTTCCTAAAGCTCACCATGTAGAAATATTGCCTTTACATCGATCTATTCAATTTAACAAAAGTAGTAGCAATAGAGCTAACAAAAATCTTGTTCAAATTAGTTTTGTAATAGAAGAGAAAATTTCTCCAAAGTTGATTCCCTCTACTTGAAAAAATCCCTTTGATATTAATGGAGATTTATACTAGTCCATTTTTTCTTTTGCATTATTCTTGTTTTTAAATAGCCATTTACAACCAAATAATTTTCTTCCAAATGGTAATTTAATCTTAGTCCCAAGTTTGATTTTTATAAAAGGAGCCCGTTTTTTCCTACATGACCTTTTTCATTTGATCTAAGTGCTTCCTTAATAGTTTAGAGGTCTTCATTAGTAATAGATAAAGTTGATAAAAGAGATACATAATGAAAATTAGGATCTCCATATGTTTCTAGTTTTCTTCTTACTTGACCTAATTTTGTTAAAGTTAAAATTTTAGGTTATGTATCCTTTGAATCTATATGGACTCTGATTTTGTATTTCCGAGTTTCAAATTATCTTCTACCAAGTTGTTCTTTGATTCATCTTAAATGCAATTGTTTATAATTAAGACATAGATCTACCCTCTTTTGTTTGTACATGAACTCTTTCAAGTTCATTCTTTAGTTTTCTTTTCCTATTTTGAAGCCCTCCTTTTTTCTATAAAAATAATCTTATGACTATTCCATTTTTTTCTTTATAGGTTTGATAGTTTATATTCTTTTATACTAGTACTATATTCTATAAATGTACAATTTTTAAAATTTATAATCTAGTTTATTCCTTCTTTCTTTTAGAATATACAGATAAACATCACAACAAAAAACTTAAATTTTTGAGTGATGGTTTCTTACTAGTACATGATTTGTGTGGATTTCTTATCTAGAGAAGTATATATTGGTAAAATCCTTCCATTGATCTCTTATCCTCTAACTTTTAATCTCTTGAAATTTAAAAAAAAAATCTTGGAAACAACCTCTTACAACTAAGAAATTCTTAAATTGGTACTCTTGAAGATTTTATTCTCATTTCTTTTGATAGTAGGGATGCTACTACATCCTCACTCTTTAATTTTGAAATGAATTTTATTTCCATTTGACTTGCAAGCAATTTTGTCAGATAAGACATTAAAGCTAGTTTCAAATCTATCTATTGATCTCAATATTATTCTAAGTAGAAAAACCATTGTTCTAGTGCTATCCATGTCAATATCTAGTCATAGTAAAGAACTATGGTGTTGGTGTCTTCAAGAGTAAAGTATAATACTAAGTGCTGAAGTGTCAAAGAAAAGGAACGTAAATTCCATCATCCAAGCAATTGAATATCCTTCTACAAATCAAATTTAAATGGATCTAATACATAATTTCAAACTTGTACTACTTGTGATAGTGATAAGACATCAAATTCTAGAAGTGCTAGATAAATCATTTATTTATATAACCTAAAATTTATAGTATAAATTTGCATGTCTTACTTAAAAGCTTTGTTTTCTGAGCTGGTACATGGCCTTGATATAATTGTGACCAATATAGTTTGCACTACATCATCACTTTTTTTAATTCCACAATTCCAAAAATTATACTAATGCACTATAGATGGGATATTTGTTGGAAATAAGCCACATTCGAACTAATAATGTGCTGGCCAAAGAGGGGCTAGTATATTAGTTGGTAGAGCACTCCAACAATAAATGGAAGGTCCTAGGTTCAAGTCCTAGTTGGTCTATATGAGCTATAACTCAACATGTGGTATTAGAGCTAGGCTAGGAGCCCCAAGCACCTGGACATGGCTAAAAGGGGGTATTGGAAATAAGCCACAAAAGGACTGACGATGGGCTAGCCAAAGAGGGGCCAATAGCTTAGTTAGTAAAACACTCCAATAGCAAATAGAAGGTTCTAGGTTCAAATCTTAGTTGGTCCATATGAGCTACAACTCAAAATGTGGTATCAATGCCAGACTAAGAGCTCCAAGCACTTACAATGTGGCTTAAGGGGGGTGTTGGAAATAAGCCACACTTGGACCAACGATGAGCTGGCTAAAGAGGGGTTAGTTGTGGCTAAAGAGGGGTCAATTGCTTAGTTGGTAGAGCAATCTGACAACAAATGAAAGATCCTAAGTTTGAGTCCTAGCTGATCCATATGAACTATAGCTCAACAATATTTTACACATTTCTCTAGAAACATAAAGAATCTTTCCTCTCAACATCAAATTTTACCTCTTTATGCTTAATGTCTAGCTTATTGACCTATGACAGAAAACAAAAGCATAGAATCAACACATATAAACATTTATCTCTTTAAAATAAAGCTATATTTGACAAAAATTACCTTGACTTACATCAAAACTATAACAAGTGCCACATAGTGGCTAGTACTTGCCTTTATAGTATTTTAGTTTAATAAAAAAATTAAGTTTTATTAATATGAATAAAATCAAATGTGAGTTTTGTTAATTATAATATTAACATAATCATTTTAAAATGTCACATTAATGTTAATTTTTATTAAATTATAATAATATATTAATCATTATAATGTAAATTGTAAGATAATGCATGTCTATATAATAAAAATAGTTACATGCATTTATATTAATATTAATAATTATTAATCTTATATTAATTATATTATATAAAAATAATTACGTATTCAAATTTTTAATATTAGAAAAATAATATAAATATCAAACAAAATAAAAATCAAATCAAATGAAGTATAATATAATTAGAAGAAAAAAATGATAATTATTATATAAATATAAAATTTATCTAATAATTATGTTACATACCAATATGTATAATATAATATAAATTTATTGATTATATTATATTAACTAATATTTATTGATTATATAATGTAAATTTAAAAAATATTCTTTATTTATTTATATTAAATAAAATCATTGCGAGAAGCTTGACATGTATTTAATAATACGTAAAATAATAGTTCAATTTCTTTAAAATAGGTAAAATAATAATTCAGTTTTCTAAAAATAATAGGTCATTTCACTTTTCCTAAAAATCTATCCATAACACACCAAACTTCTTAGTCAATCATATTCACAAAAAATATTTTTTCTAATTTATAAAGTTAAATATTGTACAAATTAACTTTAGAAAATTAAATTTTATTATATTTTTTAAAAAATTATTATTTTTGATTGGTTTAAAGGTAACTTATTAATAAGTAACAAAATTGATTGCAATAGTATTACCTACGGCAAGTACGAATAACAGTTACAGTGACATTCAAGTAGCCAAAGTTTGTTCTTAGAGATCCCTTCTTTTGTTTGCAGATTCTTTAGGCAATTACTTCTCCTCTTTGTGCTGCATCAGATGGCGCTGGGACTCTTCAGATTCACCGCATCACTGGGTCGGAATATGATTATCTCACAAACATTTGGATTATGTGCTTTACTTCTTGTGTTCGTTCTTGGAGGATTTGTGATTTCTAGAGGTACAGTCTACAACATTATACACTTGCAGTTATTTAAATTGAAGAAAATAACCTTTAACAATCTTGATCTTTTTAACTTTAATAGAAATGCTTCATTTTCTCATGATTCTTTATCAGAGGATGTACCCAGCTGGTGGATTTGGGCATATTGGTGCTCTCCAATGTCTTACGGCCAAAATGCGGTGGCTGTAAATGAATTTTTGGCTCCCAGATGGAATAAAGTAAGTGAGGGAATTCCTTGATTGATCATGGAAGGCTAGCAAGCATTGGCAACCATATTATATGCTTGATTTTATTTATAAATAAAAAATTATATGCAGTCAAGTAGTTCTACTCATATTATGTTCATTAGTTCATCTAAAATTCTCACTTACAGCCCAGTAGTACTACCTCAAATGAGACATTGGGACATGCAATAATAGAAGCTCGTGGATTATTTGCTGAAGCTAGATTTTATTGGATTGGTATTGGAGCATTGGTTGGGTTCTGTTTAATTTATAATATTCTGTTTACCTTGGCTTTAGCTTACCTCAATCGTAAGTCTCTGATGTACAACTTCTTTCTCACTTATACTTGATTTTTATGGTGAGATGGGAGATCTAATAGAAGTTAGAACCTTTTGCATTTACAGCTTTTGGAAAATCACAGGGAATACTATCTAAAGATGTAATTGAAGAGAAACATGCAAGCAGAACTGGAGAAAGCAGCCATGGAGGGGAATTGAGGTCTGTAGATGCATCTGGAAAATATTCCAGAGGTAAGTCATGAGCTGTCCTGATATCCTTTTACTGCTTGTGAATGTCTGAATCTACTCCTCAAAGCTGAACTTCTTTGTTTTAGCCAAGGACATAAACATATATAAAGTCTAGTGTTGGAAACAGGGGAGGACCAAAAAGAAAACCAAACTTGAAACTTATATTAATCAAAAATGAAACATTACACTGATATACTGAGCTGCAGCTCAAACACCATTGTATTCAAACTATTATCTTCTAACAGCTCTGCGGAGCTGGACTCTACTAAAGCGTACTTAGCAAATACAAGTCTCAATATTATATAGAATGCTAAGAGTAACGTTGGAGACGTTGGAGAGAGATTAGAATAAAATATTATGTGCTAGAAGCTTCTTGTTATGACTCTGATGGTGGACAAGTAGGAGAAGTAAATGCAAATCCATTCGAATCGTCTTTTTCAATCTTTGTCATTAATATCTGCAGATATGATAGAAGATATGGAGGATATGGATTTGACTGAACTAGGTAGTAGTTGGGATTACAATCTCCAACACTCCCCCTTAATCCCAATTACAAATCTCAATATTTTTCTTGACTTCTTTGACTGATGCTTCAGAATCTAAAATCTTCATTTAGAGATCGAACCGAGGAAAATTCCATGCTGCTGTTGGGATGCTCTACCCATGAACTCTAGCTCATTTGGTTACCAGTCCATCATTGATTTAGGTGCTCAACACTTGTATTTTTTCAGCACCTCCCATAGAGTCACACTGCAGGTGCTTGGGGATACTAATAGGCTTTGCTGACCTCAAACATTACTTCAGAAACTAAATTTGCATTTTCTTTCGACACTCTTTTACCTTGCTTTCCCATTACAGTGAAAATTAAACTCACCTTTTCACTTGATTTTAATTTACTTTCCTCTACACGTGCCTTCACCTCATTAAATAATTTAAGCTTCTCTCGACTTCAAATCACTTGTGACTTCAACTTTGCGGCGCCTTATTTAACTGGTTCTTCAGATCTGATGTGGACGGGCTTCATAAAACACTGGCAAGCCTCCTCTTCTCTTGCAAATGATCAACTAGCTGCAGCTTCTGCTAATCAGCAATCTTCAGATCTCGATCCACTTTTGGTCCTCCCTTTTAAACACTTGCCTTGGTGTCTTCTATTATTTCTACATGATCTTCTTAACAGCAATCTTTCTTTCTTTTTGACTAGGTGGCTTACTCTTTTCTCTCCCTTTGGCTGATTGCTATCATGTAGTGTTGTCCAAATCAGAAATTAGAAGAGTGATCAAGCGGCCATAGCCAAGAAAGAGAGATTTGTGTTAAGATATTATAGTCAAAAAATTGCAGGCTGTTAAAATTACCATCAAAGGAGAACTGTCAAGTTAAGTTGTGTCAGTATGTCTGCCAGTCAAGAAAGTGTGAAGCTGAAGCTGCCAGTCAAAGGAGTCAGCAGGTTAGATTAGAGATCTGTAGATCTGTCAAAATTGTGAATTAAAGATGGTGGTTGTTTGAGGTAGATCGATGTTTCTCCACTGCCTAGAAAAGAAGCAATCATTGTCCCAGTTGTAGCCGCCTAAGGCAAAAGTCGATTAGAAAGAGGAGTTGTTTCAGATACGCATTGTATTTCTGAATGTTGCTCAAATGCCAAGTAGCCTTGAGGATAGCCATTGAAGGACAGATGTTTCATGGGTATGGTGTTATCTCACAAAAGAGAATCCGAACTTTCATCACTTATGATTGAGATGTTTTTTCTGTTGTGGTTTAGCTGCAAGTTGCATGATGTCAATTGTAGGCTATAAATTTGATGTGATATGTGAGCTGTGATGTTGTATGTTGATGAAGTGTTTTTTTTATGAGTTTTAATTGTTTAAATATTTCTTAATGAAAAGATGGTATTTGAGTATAAGGATGTGAGTGGTTAAAATTTGCACTAAGTCAAAAAGTCGTAGCTATTAAATGTGTGTTCCAAAAGAGGAAGATAACAAAAATCAGTGAGATTGCATTGTGAGAAGGCAATTTGAAGGTGGACGAATCAAGTCTTGAAAGATTGCGGAATCAAAGAAGGTTAATCAATTATATAAGGTAAGTTGAAATTGTTTGTTCTAACGGAAAAAACTCAAAGAGTAAAAAAGACAAATAATTTGGAGGAAGAATTAATAAAGGTGAAA
The DNA here is from genome assembly GCA_007258455.2 of Sequoia sempervirens. Classification (NCBI taxonomy): domain Eukaryota; kingdom Viridiplantae; phylum Streptophyta; class Pinopsida; order Cupressales; family Cupressaceae; genus Sequoia; species Sequoia sempervirens. Next base: position 6,988 of record VDFB02311013.1, on the reverse strand, counting down.
AAAGAAAATAAAAGTTTAAAATGTGGAAAAGATTTTTTAGAAAAAGAATTACCAAAAGAAATAGGAGCAGAAAAATGTAAACTATTAAATGAAATTAGTGTTTATAAAGAGGCAATTGAAGAGCTAGAGGATAGGTTAAAGTTTGTGGAAGAAGTACATAATTGCTAGATGAAGGAATCGTGCAAACTTAAAGAGAAGAATAAAGAGTTAGAGGAAAAGTTAAAACTGTTTGATGAGATTAAGATAAGGCATGAAGAATTGGAACAAAGAGTGAAATTGGTTGATGACTTAGAAAAAAAGATGAAGAAATTAGAAGAAGAGAATAGTTTATACAAGAAGGAAATCACAAAATTAAATGAAGAAAATGAAAGTTTGAAGTCAAGGAAATTGGTATGTGATGTTTCATGTAGTACAGAGGATTTAAAATCATCATTTGATAAGTGTGCTTTTACTGAAATTGATTGTGATAAATATTGTCAAGATGAAAATGGTAGTAATAATGAGTTTGATTTTGCAAAAGCTACTAGTTGTTTTGATAACAATGTTGGTTTGAAAATTATGCAAAAAATGGGATATAAAGGAAAAGGTTTGGGAAAACACGGGCAAGGAATAAGAGAGCCCGTTCAGCCAGTTATGAGTCCCAAGAATGTAGGCCTCAGCTATGGTAAGCAAAATATAACTGATGTTGCTAGTGTTACAAGTTCATGCAAATCAAGTAAAAGAATGGAATGTTCGTATTGTCATAGAGAAGGGCATACGGAAGAGAATTGTTGGGGATCTTCACCCTTGTTCTATTTGTGGTATGAGAAATCATTGTGAAAAGACATGTTGGAATAAAGATTCCATCATAGGTTGTATGCATATGGATTGTGGATGGGCTTATGGATCAAGTTGGAAAATTATTACAGGTATGATCAAGAATTTGTTCAAGTATAAAAGTTCTCATGTGAAAGATTATTGCAATCATGGCAAGTTTGAAGGCACAACAAATACTTTTGGCCTTGAGGCATCTATAGATGGCAAGTTTTTAGGAAGTTGTAGATTGAAGGTTTGAGATACTGTCACAACAGTTGGACAAAGACAAATGCATTGTTAGGCATGAAGATCATCAAGATGGCAAAGAAAGGATTGGATAAGTCTGAAGACTTGGGTGCAACCACAAGACAAAGAAGAGAAAGAATGACCACAGCCAATGGTAAATGAACAACAAAATAATTGGAGAATGCTGCAACATTCGTGGTAGAAATTAGGGGGGAGTGTTGGCGAGTAATTTCTCCCACATGGTCAAACTTGTGTAGAAACTTCTCCCACCGTCCATTCTGGAAAGTTCTCACCGCCATAGAAATTGTATGTGATTTTATTGTTTTGCATACTGGAAAATTCCAAAGACCTCTATAAATAGAGGTAAATGTAATCGGTTAAGCAAGCAATGAAAATGATTTAGTACAGCTGCACGCTTTGTCATATTTTCTGTGTGTTTGTGTTTCTATATTTGTGTTTGTCCATGTCCATCCACCCCTATCATTTAGAAAGTTAGTCTCTGATAAGCCAAGAAATTTCTTGAAATCTTTTTAGTGCTTGTGAATGTGTGAAACTATCATGAAAGATAAAATGCCTTGTCCTAGATAGGAACTAAAACATGTTTTAAATTGAGAATGGTTCTGTTTACTCTCTATTATAAGTACTGTGATGGAAAATAAGTACAGTGTTGAATGTAACTACAAATTCTCTATGTATCTTGTGTAAGAGAACACCATAACAAAAAAGTAGAGTCAGAGCATACAAAGTGTGTTAATCTGTATCTAAAAGCATTCTATTGCTCAGTAAGAAAAATGACAATTGAACTGAGAAATACGCTAAAGTGAAAAGCCCATGAACCATGTCAATTCAGCAGTTCAAAACCATCTGAAAAAGCTAGCTCTGTTCATTCACAGATTTATAACTTTTTGCCAGGCAATGCGTACTCGCTAGAGAGAAGAGAAAGTTCGAACTCTGAATTGCATTCTACCCATGATGGGGAACTTTCTGCTCTCAAAGCCTCGGTAGCTCACAAGAAAAGAATGGTACTTCCTTTCCAACCACTATCAATTGCTTTTGAAAACGTCAACTACTATGTTGACATGCCACAGGTTGGTGCAGCTAGATTTTGTTTAGTTTAAGTTTTTATTTATTTGACAATAGTTTGACATGCCTAGCTTCTCCCCAATAGGAAATTCGGAGCTAATAGCTAGTTCTGTGTCAGGAAATGAAAAATGAAGGTGTGGATCAAAACAGGTTACAACTCCTTTCAAACATTAGTGGATCCTTCAAGCCAGGGGTGCTTACAGCCTTGGTTGGAGTTAGTGGGGCTGGAAAAACCACATTGATGGACGTCTTGGCTGGGAGAAAAACAGGAGGCTACATAGAAGGAAGTATACGCATCTCTGGATACCCTAAGAAACAAGAAACATTTGCTCGCATCTCAGGGTACTGCGAACAAAATGACATCCACTCTCCAAATGTTACAGTCTATGAATCACTTGTCTACTCTGCATGGCTTCGTCTTCCACGAGATTTTGATGAGAGAACTAGAACGGTGGGGTCTCAAGTTCCTCTCTCTGTACGCAATGATTTGGATATAAGGTCTTTCTTTGTATTGAAACTAAGCTGGCAGGTAGTTTTGGTGATCTTTGCTATAATGATTACAGATGTTTGTGCAAGAAGTGATGGAACTTGTTGAGCTTACTCCTCTGAGGGATGCTCTGGTAGGGCTTCCTGGGGTGACAGGTCTTTCTACAGAGCAGAGGAAAAGGCTTACCATTGCAGTGGAACTTGTTGCTAACCCTTCCATAATCTTCATGGATGAGCCAACTTCAGGATTAGATGCCCGTGCTGCAGCTATAGTAATGCGTACTGTGCGCAACACAGTGGATACCGGTCGTACGGTTGTCTGTACCATCCATCAACCCAGCATTGATATCTTTGAAGTTTTTGATGAGGTAAATTCAAGTATTTTCATGATTCGGATACACTATAATTAAGTATTAACATTATATTTTGTATTGGATCCAATAAACTTCATAGCTTTGCTTCCAAAAGGAGAATTAGAGTGCAGACATCTGAAATAAGGCAGGTCTATTTTAATCAATGGTAAAGGTTCACTTCTCTGTCTTGCTGAACTGCAGCTGCTACTTATGAAAAGGGGCGGCCAAGTGATCTATGCAGGACCATTGGGTCACCATTCTCATAAACTTATTGAATATTTTGAGGTACATTTGACCTTTTTATTCACTATATGGTTTCTTGGGACAGCTACTGATTAATACATGGTGAATGCCATTGTCAACACAGCAGAAAGGAATAATGCTGTTTGTTTCTTGTGTCATTAATTAGTCTGTAGAAGGTGTTCCACCAATTACAGAAGGATACAATCCAGCAACATGGGTGATGGAAGTCAGCGCCAGATCTGTTGAGCTAAGTCTCGGCATAGACTTTGCTGATATCTACTCAAAATCTTCACTTTACGAGTATGCACTTAATGATTGAACGTTTCTTTTGGAAGAACTGTAGTCATCCTTATTTCACAAACAGTACTCCTTTGAGAGTATAAAACCATCATGCCTTTGCTTAAAGTGTTTTTTGTTTGTTAGATGGAATCAGCAACTTATTAAAGAATTAAGCACCCCTGCTCCGGGCTCAAAAGATCTAAATTTTCCAACACGATATGCACAGTCCTTCCCAGTTCAGTGCATGGCATGCCTTTGGAAGCAATATTGGTCATATTGGCGTAATCCACATTATGTTGTTGTGCGTTTTTTCTTCAGCACAATGGTTGCTCTGCTCTTTGGGAGCATCTTTTGGCACCTTGGGACAAAGAGGTTTGACACACTTTTCACTGGCACAATAGTCCAGATTTTCAATTATGAACCTGCAGCCACCAGAGTGGTGTTTTACACCTTTGCTGTGATTTATCAGTGTTTTTCTGCAAGACTACAACATGTTGCAATTCGGCTGTCACCTGTCATACTGGTCAATTATTTTTTGAACATTCTATAATTTGTGTTTGCAGAGGCAATCAACAAGATTTATTCAATATTTTGGGAGCAATGTACTGTTCTGTAATGTTTCTTGGAGTGAACAATGCAGCCTCTGCACAACCTGTGGTCGATGTGGAACGGACTGTCTTCTATAGGGAGAGAGCCGCTGGAATGTATTCAGCGTTCTCTTATGCCTTTGGACAGGTACTTTAAATTCTTTTACTTTCAACTTCTCAAATTCAACCATGCGACCTCAGATTAATCCTCTTGGGGTTTATTTATGCAGGTGGCAATTGAGGTTCCTTATGTTCTTGTTCAGTCTGTAGTTTATACCCTTTTGGTTTATAGTATGATTGCATTTGAGTGGACAGCAATCAAGTTTTTCTGGTTCCTCTTTTTCATGTATTTCACTTTGCTATACTTCACCTTCCTTGGAATGGTGACGGTTGCCATGACTCCAAACGTCCATGTTGCAGCAATTATTGCATCTGCATTTTATTCTACATGGAACCTCTTTTGTGGGTTCATCATACCTCGACCTGTAAGGCCATGTTAAAACCTTTTTTTTTGGCAAATTTTATATTACAGTTTAAACTAAACTTTGAAAAATGTAGCAGCAATTCATGATTATTAGTAATGCAATCAAATACGTTTCCTTTGAACCAGAAAATGCCTGTGTGGTGGAGATGGTACAACTGGGTGACGCCTGTTTCCTGGACACTCTATGGTTTGGTTGCATCACAGCTTGCTGATGTGGATACAGAGATGGTGACAGCAGATGGGAAAGTGATGGTGTCTGAGTTCATAAGGAACTATTTTGGGATGAGACATGAATTTCTGGGAATTGTAGCATTGGTGATTGTTTGCATCCCTATTGGCTTTGCTTCCTTGTTTGGTCTGGCCATTAAAACGTTCAATTTCCAAAGAAGATAGGCATTTCATACAACCAGTTTATTGCACATTCAACCAATGCCTCAGATTGGGAACTTATCCATCTTCTTGTGATAACTGTATAAATCATACGCTTTCAGTTGAAATCATGTGAACATCTTAACCATGTCCAGTAATTCATCTTAAACATTTGTGTATTGTAAATTTGATCTTTGAGACTCATGTTCGTCTTTATGGCTGCTATGCAATGGGTTTCGGTCCTTCACTATTTTGGCCTTTCGCGTGTTTTCACCTTAATCAAAATATTTGCGTACTGTAAATTTGATCCTGCTTAGTAAGTACCACTATTGAGAATAGTTGCAAAATGCTACACATTGCTTTCATAAATACTCTCAACATTCTCAACAATAATAATGTTAAAGTAAGGTTTGTTCAACATTAATGATGTTAAAGTAAGGTTTCAAAATATTAAGATTGAATATAGATTTAAGGAGAGATTCGTAATTGAGTGATTTTGTTAGTCTTTCCTTGAATTATAAGGAAAAATATACCATCTATTAATTAAATAATTAAATCAGCAAATTATTTATTTAGATATAAGAGTTAGGACTAATATTAGATAGTGTAATTGATGTGGAAATTATATGAATTAAACATGAGGTATTTGGCTTTGAATTTGAAGATGTCATTATGTAAATATAATGGATTAGTTCTTCACGTTAATATAATTTAAGAATCTATTAGATGATTATTGCTGGCCTAGAAACTTAACTATGTATTGCATCAATTCACTTTCGTGAGTGTAGAGGTGATCTCTGTGAGTGTAGACCTAAAATTGAACTTGTGTTAGGAACTGAACGTGTAACGTAGTTATGATATGATAAAATTTAACTAATTAAAATTTGTTCATCTCTCTACAAATGCTCTAAATTTTATAAGGAATAGACGGTGTTTAGAAACTCCTTTTGAGATTTTGTTCAATTATGATGGTGATGTTCGCCTTATAAAAAAACTTTGGATGGGTTAGTTTTGTTAGAGTAAAATGGTATTTTCCTAATTAATTATTTAGGTCCCTTTTCACACTACCTACTTAAGTTTTACTTAAGTCGTGCATTTTTTGTGTCTCAAGTTGTTACACCCCAATTGTGTAATTACTATTTACTATTACTATGTAGGGTAAAATGTGAATTTTGGAGATGAATAAATTGTGCTCGTACCATGTTATCAATGTGAGTGTTATCTCATTTGATGTTATCTCATTTGATGTTATCTTAGTTGATGTTATTTCATGGAGAAATACTGCATATATGTGAATGAATGGTTATTGAATTATTTTCTAACTTTGGAGATGTTTATGTATGCTGCATATGTTGTGACCAATTGATTGTCATGTGCATGTGTTAGTGGATGCGGATATATGTTTCATTCCTCCAGGCGGAGGGGAAGTATCACTTGGGAGAAGATCTTGGTCGGGTAACCGGTAAAAGTAAACTATCTAAGCATACACACACACCACATTAGAATGATTGAGTTGAGTCAGTTTGTGGAAAGTTGGTAAGTCATCCTTAGTGATTATGTCTGCATTTGAGAGTCTTATTACTATTGCATGCATTATTAGGTGATGTTTACCCTTTTTGAGCTTTTGAGATCTTTCTTGTACTATTATGATTATATTGACAAGTGGGATGAACGTGGAAGTATGTAAATATATATGCACATGTATGTCAATGGGATCTAGCCACATGTATATGCACATGTATAGATGTACCACACATAAACACTTATCAATATGAAGGTAATCATGCATGGCTATATGTGAATCGGATGTGAACATATATACATATATATATGTATGTATGTATGTATATGTATGTATAGTATATACACATATCCATATGTATATGTATATTGATACATGCACACGTTGGCAAATGGACACGCTCATACAAATGCATTGATATGGATATACCTACATATACGTGTACATAGAGGCATACACTCAATTTAATTTATTTATTATATACTATCTTGCATGTACTCTTATATATATATATATATTGAAAATGTATGCTTACACTATT
>VDFB02311010.1:0-17470 GCA_007258455.2 Sequoia sempervirens | reverse complement strand
AGTATTGTGGAAAGATAGAAGTTGTCATTGATGTCAATCGGTCAATTGTTTATCTACTAGTTGTTGTTGGCTGTATATTTTGAGGATATGGAGAAAATCATAATAAAAATATTTTGAATGTGTTTAGTGGTTGCTCTAGTGTTTGGTCCATATTTTCTCATGTGGTTTTGTGGTTCAGATATGTTGTTCATGGTTGTTATAAGGTGCTATATTCAGATTTTTGGTTGTTGATTCATTGTATAGTGCAAGTTGTGTTCACTAATTGTGAACTATGGCTTTTTGTGGTTCTGGTTGAGGTTTGGGAGAAATGTTCTTGGTCCAGATTTTTCTTTGATGAAGTATTATGATGTGTGGTTCTAAAGTTGAGTTTCCCTAATTGTATTGAAGTTAATTTCAACATTAAAAAAGTTCATGCTTAATGGTTCTATGTGTTTTGTACTAGTTCTCTGACCTTGTGTGAAATACTACTTTTGAGGATGATTAAGCGTGTTGGATCTTCTTGGGTCCCTTGAAGGGTGTGTTTGGGTCACCCTTATTCTAATTCCACCCTAGGATGTTTTGGCACCAACCTAATTTGAATTTGATTGGGATGGATGAATTTGGATATGTTTCAAAGTTGAAGATGGTATAAATGCAAGATGAGTTAATGAAGAAAGATAAGAGAGGAAAGAGTGAAGAAGTGCAATGAAGAGAAAAGAGAAAGTGCAGTTTTGTGTGACATTGATTCTATTTAGTGAGTGTGTGTGTTGAGAGTTTGGTAGATCAATGCAAAGCTTAATGCTGAGTTTTTAGATGCAGTGAGTAGAAGGTGAACTCTATCATTCATGAATGTGTGGGAATTATTGTGGTGGAATACTTTGTTGCATTGGGATTGTAGTCTCTCTGTAATAACACTTCTTTATCTTCTTTGTATCTCTATGGTAGTGAGCCCTCTAGGTTGTAGGCCATTGGACAATGAGTCCTTGTTCTAGACAATGTCCTTATTTTAGGTAGTGATCCTTTTGTAATCGGTTTTGGTATGCTCTATAGTGTGATTCAATCCTCACTGTGGTTTTTCCCTTATTGGATTTTCCACATAAATCTGGTGTTATTGTGTTTATGTGTTGGATTTAAGTTTCTACATTAGATTTTGATGATTAATCATTTATGTAGTATTAAATATAGTTACGATGATTGAATTAAAGGCTTAATTCGGTGACAACTAATTCACCCCCCCTCTCAGTTGTCCTATTCAACAATTGGTATTAGAGCTTGGTTCCTTGGTGAAGAGCTTACCCACTTGAGGAAGGTTTGAGATGGCTAGAAAGATGGTTTTTGATTATCCGAGATTTGATGGAACTAATTATGTTATCTAGAAAGTATTGATGGAAGAATGTTTGGAGTATTGTGGATATGATGTGTAGAAATATTACAAGAATCCTTACACTCCTCTTGATAATGGTCCACGTATACCTGAAGAGATCAAAGCACATGAAGCAAACAATAAGGTGAAGTTCATCTTGAAGAATAGTCTGGTACATTCTAAGTTGATTAAGGTGTAGAATTTGAAAATGGCTAAGGAAGTATGGGATGATTTAGAAAGAGTGCATAATGGTAATGAAAGAGCTAAAGAGGTGAAACTATAAAATTTGGAGACACAGTTTGATCTTCTACATATGTCCAAAGATGAGAATGTTAAGGATTATGTACAAAGATTGGATGAGATTGTGGTTGGGATGCGAGGACTTGGTGCTACTATTGATGAAACAAGGATTGTAAAGAAGATTCTCATAACTCTTCATGATGCTTACAGTGAGAAGGTGAGCTCTATTGAGTAGACTATAGATTATAAGATTTGTACTAAGGATCTACTGTTAGGATTTTTAACATCTTATGAGATGGGAAGTTGAGTCTGAGGAATGAAAGAAAATCAAAGACTTCCTTTAAAGCTACAAAAGTTGAAGATCCAGATGAAGAGAAATTTGATGAAATAGAATCTAATTTTGTAAGAAGAATGAGGAAAGGATTTGGTAAGCATGAAGGTAAGTTTCCCTTTAAATGCTTTAGTTGTGGAGAAATAGGTCATTATGCTACAAAATGTCCGGAAAGAGCTAAAAGGAATAAACAAAGATATGAGAAGGAAAAGAAAGGAAAGATGATTAACAAAGCTTACTAACCTACTTCTACTAATTTTGAAAAAAAAGGTTAAAGGAAAGTCCTCTGGAGAAGGAAAAGGAGAAAAATGAAGGTATAGTTATCTCTTCCCTACATGATAAACAGGAGAAAAATTATGGGGTAGTTGATAGTGGTTGTTCACATCACATGACTGGTGATAAAATTAAGTTTTTCAAGCTTGAGAAATATGATGGAGGCTTGGTTATGTTTGGAGATGATACTGGTGCTAAAATCTACAAGAGAGGTTTAGTAAGTTTTGATGGTAATCATCATACTGATGATGTTTACTATGTTAAGGGTTTGAGTCATAATTTTTTGAGTGTTGGTCAGATGTGCATAAAAGGATATGATCTTTTGTTGAAAGATGAGAAATATGAGATCCAAAAAGGATCTAAAACATTGATTGCTACAGGAAATAAATATGAAGGGAATATCTATCAACTTAAGGGTGTTGATGGATGATGCTTTATGACTCAGATAAATGATAGTTGGTTATGGCATAGGAGAATGTGTCACATGAATTTTGATAACTTGGAAAGGATTAGTACTATTCAGGCCGTGAGATATTTACCAAGAATCACAAATGTCATTAATGCTATTTGCAGGAATTGTCATTTTGAAAAGCAAGCAAGAAATCATTATAGATTGAAGGAACAATCTACTAACAAACTACTGGATTTAGTTCATATTGATTTGTGTGGTCCTACAATAGTGAGAAGTCTACTTGGTGAAAGGCACTTTATGATTTTAATTGATGATTATTCTAGATATACATGGGTTACATTTCTTATAGAGAAATCAAATGCATTAGATAGATTTATGGCATTCAAAGCAATGGTTGAAAATGAAATAAATTTGAAGATAAAATTCTTAAGATCTAACAATGGTGGAGAATTCACCTCCCATGAGTTTAATATGTTTTATGAATTGCATGGACTAAAGAGAGAGTTATATGCCCCGAGAAATCCTCAACAAAATGGAGTCATTGAAAGGAAAAAAAATAGTTCAAGAAGTTGCTAGGTCAATGATTACTGAGGCTAGTTTATTGAAAGTGTACTGGAAAGAAGCTATTCATACTACTATTTATGTGTTCAATCAAGTTCAAGCAAGAGAAAATAGTACAAGGACTCCCTATGAGCTATGGCATGGAAGAATTCTTACTGTTAAGTATTTCAAGGTATTCAGAAGCAAATGTTATATTAGAAGAGATGAAGAAACTTTGGGAAAGTTTGATGCAAGAAGTGATGAAGGAATTTTTCTTGGATATTCTACTAAAATCAAGGCATACAAATGTTTCAATAAAATAATGAGAAAGATTGTAGAAAGCTTGAATGTGAAGGTTGATGAGACAATGAAGAATTCTATTGACATTGATGGATATGTATCTAATGAGCGTGATTGCGCAAGAATAGAAGATATTGTGGAAGAATAGGAAAAATATGAGAAGGATGAACAAAATGAAACAAAAGAATATGCTCTGGTGATGTCCCCTAGGACACCTAGATATGTATAAAAGAATCATTCAGAAAGTTAGGTTATTGGAGATAAGACAAAAGGTGTGTTAACTAGAAGCAAAACTACCACTGAAATGAATTTGTGTTTACTTTCTAAGATAGAACCAAAGACAATAAGTGAAGCTTGTGAAGATGAACATTGGAAGGAAGCAATGAAAGAACTTTTGCAGATTGAGAAGAATCAGACTTGGGAATTGGTCTCAAGAACGTCAGATAAATTCATCATTGGATCAAAGTGGGTATTCAAAAATAAGCTAAATGAGAATGGAGAAGTAGTTAGAAACAAAGTGAGGCTTGTATGTAAAGGTTACTCACAAGTAGAAGGCATAGATTTTCAAGAAACTTTTTCCCTGGTAGCGAGAACATAAGCTATAAGGATATTTTTGGTACTTGCTTCTTATAAAGATTTTAAGGTCTATTAGATGGATGTCAAGTCAACATTTTTGAATGGTAAGCTAGAAGAAGAAGTCTCTATGGAACAACTGGAAGGATTTCAATTAAAAAAACAACTGGATATGTTATGTAGATTGAAGAAAGATTTATATGGGTTGAAGCAAGCTCCTAGAACTTGGCATGCGAGGTTAGATAGGTATCTGATTCAATAAGGATTTAACAAAGGTACAATGAATAGTAATTTGCACTTTAAGATTGAAAATTAAAAGATCTTGATTGTAGTAGTCTATGTTGGTGACATTATCTTTGGAGGAAATGAAAATATGTGCAAGAGGTTTGCGAAATAAATCCAGAAATAATTTGAAATGTCTATGTTTGGGGAGATGAATTTATTTCTTAGGCTACTGATTAATCAAATAGAGAAAGGAATTTTCATTTCATAGTCTAAGTATGTGAGAGAAATGTTGAAGAAGTTTGGGATGGATGGTTCCAAACTAGTAAGTACTCCTATGGTGACTAGATGGGTATGTGTAGGGTATGTGGCCGACAACTTTTTTTTTACCCAAAATTGATGAAATAAAAAGGGTTTTTAAAGGAGATTCTCAGCTTTCCACCAATATAAATTATGCTTTACTTTGAATTTAATAAATAATTATTATTCATTTTCTATTTGAATTGACTAAAGTCCTGATTGATGGGCTGATTGAAAAATATTTATAGCTTTCAAATGGTATCATATTTTTTGAATCTGAAACATGCGTCACATTCCCATGCCTCTGTGGCTACCTATAGGATTAAAAATGAATTTCATGGAAGTTTCGGACTCGCTAAGGTACAAACATAAGAGTTTTTATATTTCCTTTTAAAAGCTGTGGCTAAAATTCAGCAATTACACTATTTACTGGAAAAAAATTACAAAAAGTTATGTATCACACTGACATGAGTCCTCTACGAGCATCTAAAATCTCATAAAAAAAATATTATCATTCTTATTTTGGTCGTAAGTATTTATTAAACCTACTTCCTTTATTTTTCCCAAAATCAAGTAATGTATTGTATTGAAATTTTAAATCTTCACCAAATAGATTTAAAAAACCTTAGTGGAATAGAGAAACTATAATTCACTTTCTATAGATTCTATTCTTACATATTTTTGAAATAATATAGATAACTTATTCAAATTTTTATGTCAAGTTTCCTAACTCTGATTTTTCTAAATTTTTTGCCACTTAAGGGCTTGTTTTTTCCATGATGATCCTGCACATACCTAGATACAAATTGGGTAAAGTTGATGATTCACCTAAGACTGATCAAAGCAAGTATAGATCTATGATTGGTTGACTACTATACTTGACTTCTACTAGGCCGGATATCATGCATGTTGTCTAACTTGTGGCTAGATTTCAAGATCCGAAGGAAACACATGTTACTACAGTTAAAAGAATATTTAGATATTTGAATGGCACTCTGGATTATGGATTGTGGTATCCTATAGATACCAACTTTACACTAAGTGCTTATACAGATGCAGGTTGGGCTGTATGTGTAGATGATAGGAAAAGTACAAGTGGTGGTGCATTCTTTCTTGGATGTAGATTGGTGGCATGATTTTTCTTGGATGCAGATTGGTGGCATGGTTGAGTAAGAAGCAAGATTCAGTCTCTTTGTCTACTGTTGATGCTGAGTATATTGTTGTTGCATCTTGTTGTACTAGGGTGATCCCACAATACTAGTTTACAATTTTTGGCCAAACTGGACATTGAACTGAAATTTTGTAACTAAATCTTCACTTTCGGGCACCTATAGTGGATAAATCCATGAGGAATTTAAGATGATGCAAAACGAAAGTGGATTTTGTAGTCTTTCTATAGGACTTAAATATATTTTCTCAAAATTTGGAATTAGATTGTAATTTTTTTCCATCTCCCTTGAAAACTAGTTTTTAATAGTAAACACCATTTTTAAAGAGTTTAATGCTATTACACATAGCTTTTTTTCTATGGAGGATAAAATTCTATTTTTTTCAAATTTAGATTTGTAATTACAATATCTAGTGCATGGAATTGGTTTCATAGCCTCTCATTGAATATTTTTTTCTTAATTAAGTTTCAAAGTCAAACTAGTTACAATTCAAACATGATTTACTGGCTAAAACATAACTATTTTTGTATGTATCACAATTTATTTTATTTTTTTGCTGGATCAGGGACATCAATACCTAGTGCACTGATATTTTTAATTTTTTTTTTTGATAATCTGCTATTTTTCCACATGTGCAAAATAGAGAACTTGATTTTTTGTGAAAAACCTACATTCACAGGAAATAAAAAATAAATATAATAATCAGATTAAATATATTTAAAATTATACTTTTTGGGAAGCTTATAATAAGGACTATACATACAAATAATAAATTTTAAATGAATTCCTTTGATCCCCCAAAAGGTAAATCAAAATTGGTTTTTTATTAGTATTTTGATAGGTGTAAATGAGACTATGTTATAGGTATGGTTTAAAACTAGCGGGGTTCTATCCAAGGGGGTTTGATCTAAGGTGGTTTGATCAAACCCTCTTCAACTAGAATTCTTTAAATGAAACTTTTCAAGGCTTAGATCATTATATTTTCTAAAAATATGTGATTTTAGTAAAAATCAGAATGTCCCAAAAAGTCTAAACCACTATTGTGGGATCACCTTGTACACAAGTTCTATGGATGAAACAAACATTGAAAGATATCATAGTGCTATATGATGATCCCATTTCTATTTTCTATGATAATGCAACTACAATTAACATTTCAAAGAATCTTGTGATGCACTCGACAATGAAATATATATCTATCATATATCATTTCTTGAGGGAGAAGGCCATGGAGAATGAAGTAAAGCTTAAGTATGTTCTAACGAAGGATCAAATTGTTGATATTTCTTTGATGATATTCTTCCAAAGATAAGTTCGGAGTATCTCTTTAGGAGTAGTTGGGGCTATTTCGCCTCCTTCTGAAATAGGATGCATAGAAATGCATCAACCCCATGGATCTGCTGGATTCATCTTTCTTTGGACTGAGCGACGGTATTACCCCGGTAGAAGGCGCAGCTGCGTTACATTATGTGTTTTATTTTGCCGCGTCGTGCGATAGCATCAATGGATAACATTATTTTTCCTTTTCCATCATGCCGCAAAGGGGAGAGAAGCATGTGGAAAAGAGAAGAAGAAGAATGAGAAGAAAGCGGCTATGGGTGATTATCTCTATGGGGAGAAAATAGAAAATGTATTCATAACTAGTAAGTTGTTCCTTTGATGGTTTTTCTGCTACTCCGCGTCTCTTGCCACCAATGATAAAGGGACTACAAAGGAACGAAAGTGCATTGCGGAAAGATCAGTTATTGCTGATATCAACCAACTAGGCTATCTACTATTGGGTTGCCGTATGCTGTCAAGGATATTGAGAAAATTTCGTAATAAATATGCTGTATGTGTCTAATGGTTGCCTGTGTTTGGTCTAGGATTTTCCTATGGCTGTGTGTGGTCTGTTATATTGTTCATGGCTGCTAGCGTCCTATATTTTAGATTTTATTGTTGATCTTACTGTACACAGTTGCAAGATGTGTGTCTGTTAGCCGTGGAACTATAGTTTCTATGGTTCTGGTTGAGGTCCCGGATAAATGTTGTTGGTCCAGATTTCTCTTCGATGATGCATTATAATTTGTGGCTCTAAATTTGAGTTGCCCTGATTATATTGAAGTTAATTTCAACATTTAGAAAGATTTTGCTTAATGGTTCTATGTGTTTTGCACTAGTTTGGCTGACCTTGTGTGAAATACTACTTTCGAGGATGATGAAGCATGTTAAATATTTTTGGGTCCCTTGAAGCATGTGTTTGGGTCGCCCTCATTCTAATTCCACCCTAGGATGTTTTGGAACTAACCTAATTTGAATTTGATTGGTATGGACGAGTTTGGATATGTTTCAAAGTTGAAGATGGTATAAATGCAAGACGAGTTAATGAAGAAAGATAAGAGAGGAAAGAGTGAAGAAGAAGTGCAATAAAGAGAAAATAGAAAGTGCAATTTTGTGCGACATTGATTCCATTAAGTGAGTGTGTGTGTTGAGAGTGTGGTAGATTGATGTGAAGCTTAATGTTGGGTTTTCAGATGTGGTGAGCAGAAGGTAGACTCTATCATTCATGCATGTGTGGAAATTATTATGGTGGAATCCTTTGTTGCATTGGGATTGTAAACAACACTTCTTTGTCTTCTTTGCATCTCTATGGTAGTGAACCCTTTGGGTTGTAGCCTTGTTGGATAGTGAGTCCTTGTTCTAGACTATGAGTCATTATTTCAGGCAGTGAGCCTTTTGTAATTAGTTTTGGTATTCTCTATAGTGTGAGTCAATCCTCACCATGGTTTTTCCCTTATTAGGTTTTCCATGTAAATCTAGTATTATTGTGTTTATATGTTGGATTTAATTTTCTACATTGGCATTTGATGATTAATCATTTATGTAGTATTAAGGATTAGTTTTAGTGATTGAATTAAAGGCTTAATTCTATGATAACTGATTCAGCCCCCCTCTTAGTTGTCCTATTCAACAAAAAATACTCCATATTTATCCATATTGATGTCTTTGCTCTCGCGGATTTTTGGACATTCTCTTAGTGTTTGTACAATGTCTCAATTATTTTTTATGTGTTGAAGTGGTCCATAGGTTGTTTTGTTAATGTTACATCTCATGATTATGCATTTTGTGCTTTTGGGCTAAAGTACTTTATTTCTATTTGGTTTGTGGTGAATGTTAGTGGCATTACAATGGGAAATAAGTTTTTGTAAGTGTTGTTGGATGTTCATTGAACATCTCTTCGTGGTTCACATGTCAATGATTGATCTCTTTGGTGCTACATTGTGTTTTAAGCTGAATTTTTGGGTAATTCATGAATGTCTGGCCGACGGGTCTTATTATCTTATTTGCATCACGTGCTTGATGGCTTGCACCAACATTTGAGGTTGTGCTAAGATATATTTTGGTCTTGGACTATCTTGTAGAGGACCGCATTGATTTAATTCAGTTGAAGTTATGTTTTTTGACCGATTGGTCATATGCTACACATTTCATCTACAAGTTTCCTTAGTACCGACTTGGATTGATGTGCACCAACATGTGTAACGTTTGGGATCACATAGGAATATTTTATAAAGATGAGGTGGAAAAATAGGGTAAACCCAAATGCATGAGAAAGAGGATGAACAACTTCAACTTTTCCCACACTAATGACTACAATTAATGCAATTATGAGAGACAAAAGATGCAAATAACATTCAGAAATGATACCTAACTATTATAGCAACTATGAAGGAAGTTTGTAGAGAATGAAAAGTTGTGTACCTGGTCAAAAAGTTGTTTTTGAGCTACAGAGGACTCATTCACCTTCAGTGGTGAATGGGTCCTTTTATGGTTTCAAAAAACTAATTTTTGGGTCTTGTACTTCAATGTCTACACTCTCAATTCCTAGGTTTCTAGCTCTCGAAAGTTAGAAATTAATTGTGTAGAGCTCTTTCCGTGATCTTGCAAGGTAGATGACAACTTTGGCAACTTTGCAACTTTGACAATTTTACTCCAAACTGGCTCCACTTGATCTTCAACCTATAAATCTACAATCACACGCTCAAGGGAAGAAAAACTTGATGATTGTTATTGAATGGGGGTTTGCCTCAGTCAAACCCCTTGTAGGTAGTTAAACCAAATGATGAAATGAATGAAATGAAGCATGAACCATGAAATATGTAAATGATGTCACCTTGGATGATGTCTTGTGAAACAAATTTGTAAACTAACATGTAGTGGCCATGAAGAATGTAGATCTTGGATCATCGAATATGATGTGGGAAATGGTTGCAAGTAGATATTGAATGCTACACTCACAATCTTAGCTCAACAACATGAATGCATGCATCAAACCCGTGACACGATGATATGATCTTGAATTGTTGTAATAAACTCTTGGAACCTACCTTGGAATTCCTTATGAATGCTCTTGAAATGCTCTAATGCTTAATAACTTGAATTCTTGGAAACTTAGAATGAATTGCTAGGAGAAACAATGTGAATTAACCCATTATTTATACTAAATTAGGAGATTGACCCAAAAATTCAAATAATTAAGGTTGACACCAGATCTGGAAAGAAACATTATTAAATTCCTGCTAGAATGAAATTCAGAAAAGGGAGTCTCATTAAGGGAGGACCCATTCACCACTATAAGAGAGGGGGATCACCATGTGCAAGACCCTAGGTCACAGAGGGTCAAGATGCGGGAGGTTGCCCTAACTTACCTCAGCCGAATGTAGTGTTAAGTAATACGAGGTGAGAATAGCGAGGACCGTGAAGCCCCTCAGTTACTCTGCAGACCTAAAACTCAAAAAGGGGCTAGGAAAGTTGGTTTTTAGGTTCAATGCTACATCTCAGGAAGCTCTTTGCCTGAGGACAAAGGCCTGGTCTTCAGACAACAACACGGTGCACTGGCATCTCTCAAGTGCACTGGCATCATGTGACCAGACAACTACAAAGACAAGGTCGAATCTAAGAAAACAAGCTAATGACCCAACTAACTACTATTAATGGGACAAAATAACATGATTAAGTAAACAAAATACTCTCTAATGTGATAAAGTAAAAATGCAAGAGTTAAGATGGAAAGGATGATCTCACAAAGAAACTCATTTGCTAGCTACCTCCTCAAAAGAACACTCACCTACACAAAAAGAAGAGGAAAATATTGGGTGGCTATATAGGGGCCTGCCTCAGTCAAACTACAATTTAGGTGTTTCCACCTCCATGGATAGCCAAGAAAGCGAGTATGATAAAGAAAGTAATGTAATGAAGTACACCAAAACACTACAAAACAATAAATGCGCTTACTCTACCAAGTAATAGAGGAGAGGCATGGGAAGCTTACCACCTCCACCAAGAGCACTCAAGGCTGCTTGGGGGAGTAAATGAGAGTACTCAAGCCTCTGCTACAATGGTGTGGTTCCAAACTTGCTCTACTAAAGTGATGGAGTGAAGTTGCTACTACAATGCTTGAAGTGAATACAAGAGGATGTGGAGAAGATGCTAGAGCTTGTGAAGAAGATGAAATGCTTATTGAAGGAGTGAATTTGAAGGAGAGGATGAAGAAAATGGCCATATTTAGGTTGGTCAGTTGGAGGGGGTGCTACAAATTGACCTCCAATGAGAAGTGTAATGCCTTTGTAGGTTTAGCTGCAGGAATTTGCTAGGGACGTAAGTGCGTCGCATAGACGTATGCGCGTTGCGCGGGCGTCCCTAACAAAAATTCTTCTGCCGACACTCAAAATAGGAGCCAAGTGGGATAAAAGTAGTGGGATTAGGTGTAATTAAGCCTTTGAACTTGGTTTTCTAAAGTGGAGAAGGGAAGAAAGGGGATTTGCATAAAGGGTGAAAATTCACTCTTATACATTTTTCCCCTAGTTTAGTGAGGACAAGTATTGATGAGTGCTTAGTAAAGTAGAGAAAGGAAGGAGTAAGGTTAGAAATGTATACCTAAACCATCAAGGAAGCAAACCATGATCTGATGAATTTGAAGGTGTAGGGGAAGCAAAGGACTTCATAGCTTCTTGGAACTATGAAGTTGAAGAAACTAAAGTGTCTTACACGCCCGCGAACCTACAAGGAGGCAACCCCAAAGATCTTTTGCATGAAGGAAGCCCTATGAAGCAAGCACCTTATAGTCCCATAGACCTACAAGGAAGGTGTCCCCCAAGAACTCTCACATGGAGGATACCCAAGAAGCAAACACCAAGATCTCTCACATGGAGGAAGCTAGGAAGGCACCCTATAGACCTGCAAACCTATAAGGAAGGTAACATTCAAGATCTCTCACATGAAGGATACCCAAGGAAGTGCCCTACAGACTCATAGACCTATAGGTAAGGTAACCCCCAAAACCTTTCACATGGAGGAAACCCAAGAAAGCACCCTACAGGCCCGCAAACCTGAAGGGGAGCCACCCCCAAGATCTCTTGCATGGAGGAAGCTCAAAGGAAGTGCCCTACAGGTTCTCAGACGTGCAGGGAGGTATCCACCAAGATCTCTCACATGGAGGAAACCAGGAAATCAGACTCTGTAGAGTCAAGAAACAACTACATAGGCAGAAGTGGATAGTTGTGCAGACCATCAAAAAATTGGAAAACTTTCAAAGGAGTACCTCAGGAACTTGCCGTGAAGAGGGGGTCCACTCAAGGGACACACAGTCTAAAAAAAACTATTTTCTTTCTTGAATCAATCCATCATCAAGGGATCCTTTTGAAAGATGTTCACTTCATCAAGGAATTCGAAAGGAAGAATATGCCCCCACATGAGGGGAAGGTCAAAGTTGTTCCCGATTCAAAGGAAGGCTCTCAATTCCTTTCTTTACGAACCCATGATGAAGGAAACATGTTTCATTAGGGTTCCAAGTGGAGAATATGATTCTAAAAAAAGTTTTGCAAAGATTTTTGAGAAAAAGGTATTATTACTTAACAAACATTTTGAAATTAAAATCATTATTAATGTCGGACCGAAGGGACAAATAAGATAGAGATAAAGAAAGAAAGGAGAATAGGGGGATCTGGTTTGATGGGGTTAGATCATTTTGGAAATATGAACAATAAATTAACGAAATGCGGGAGTGAAAGATCATCAATCCAGCCATCAAAAGGGAGAATACAGCATCAAATTGGCTCAGGAATTAAATGCCCCCAACACTTTGCATCGTCCCCAATTTATCAAAAGTCAAGAACAAACATGGAAGAATGATGATACAAATAGAAGAAGGTTTACGACATAAAAACTACACCTCTATCCAAGCACCAATAGGGGTGACAAGGGTCATCCAAGCACACATAGCATGAGCATGAGAGAACACATCACAAAACACACGCACACACAAGATCAAGAAGAGGGGCTCCCCTAATACTGATCAACCAAGAGGTCATCCGCTTCCCAATCTAGATCATCATAGGGGGAAGTAGGATAGGATTGCAATGGAGTAATGTTAAGGGGAGGAGCTTCTGAACCTCCCACAACAAGAGCCAAGGAAGAGGGCCCAACAAGGTCTTGTCCACCAAGATCTTGTGGAGCTAAAGTCAATGATTTCACAAAGATCACTAATAAGGCCAAAAATTCATCCATGGAATTAAACATGCACCTTACAGGGGTGGCATGTTTAACCTCAATGGATAGGGTAGGCGGCACCTAAGGTTCACCACTAGGCTCACCAAATGACTCGAGAATGGTCACAAACTTAGGGGAAGCTAGGACTAGTTCCATCACTAGGAAAGAACAAGTTAGCACAAGACCACCTCTCAGAGAAGGTGGGCCCCTCTTACATTCCTCATTGCAAGAGGAACTGCTCTCCGCCTTTTGCTTCATTAGGAGAGGTGAACTCCCCACAGATGAGGCAAGAGGTGAAGAGGAGGAGGAGATGGAGAAAACCATAGTAGACACCACCGAGGTGTTCATCATGTCTATGGGCCTTGGGAAAGGTGAGACATCTAGAATGGACATCAGCAAAGGCGACTCCACTTAAGGAGCAATTAATACCTGCACCCTCTTAGGGTTAGGCACATTTGCAGTCGCAGCGAAAGCCATAAGCAAAGAAAAATTAGGCTAGACAGAAGTGGAGGGAAGGGGAGAAGAGGACGTTGCAAGAGGCCCTAAAGCAAGGGTGGTCATCTCTTCTTCCCTCCTCTGTTTGGCGGCCTGATTAACAAGAAGAGCCTTTCAATGGTGCTTAGTTCACGTGTAAGGAATTTTCTATGGCTCTTTGAACTAGAGGCTGAATTCTACAAAGGAATGGAAGGCTCCCACTTGACCATAATAACATCCACTGCAGCCATTTCCGGTGGAGGAATGGACTCCTGTACGAGAGCAAGAGGAGTAGGTTGAGAGGCAGCGGGCCTCTTCCTGCTTACTGCTTTAGGAGTAGGAACAGTAGGGGGCGTGGATCAAATTCCCTTTGGGAACCTTTCTTTCTACCATATAAGTAGTGCCACTATTCAGGGTATTCATTAGGGAGATCCATGATCCTGAGCTTGGGCCTACGCCAAGGAGGAATCATTGGACTCAATGGATAACGACCGAGATGACTCATCCAATAATCCTCCCAAGAAAGGGGAGAGGACAAGGTAGTCTGGGGGAAGGTGGCCTTCTCTTTTCCTTTTCAGGAAGGAGAGGGAGCCAGCATGGACTTTTCCCTTCCTTTCTGGGAAGAGAGAGCAGTTAGTGCAGGCTTCTCCTTCTCCTTTCGGGAAGAGGAGGTGACTGTTTGATGTATTATAAGAAGGGTCAACTTTGGTTTTCCCTTGCCCCTAGTTTTTTAATTTACATAATTCATGTAAAGTAGGTCCGCTCTTAGAGGAAGTGGATCGACTGGGGTGGGACAAAGGTGATCCAATGGATATCCACCAACGGATACCAAGGGCTGATATCTAGTGTCATGCACTACATGCATGACACCTTCATGGGATAATTTCAAAAATTTGTGAATAATAGAGAAAAATCCATTCATGGAAGCTAGCCAAGGTATTCCTAACTTCATCCTGAATAGATTTGACTCCAGCATAACATCAAAAACTATGTCAATGACCCTAGGTCCAACTAGGATAGACAAAGTTATCGACCTATAAGGTTTGAGACACATAACATCATGCGTATAGATGGTAGATTTTGTTTAGTCATATTATTCCCTCTATAATTCAGTACTAATGTTTCCTTTATAATAACATTCACATGGCTCGTAGGGTCTATCAAGACTCTTGTCACAATGTTACCATTGAGGTGAGCAAGAATGTAGAGGGGAGAGGGCTTGTTATTTAAGGGTAAATATTGTGATGTGAATTTTATGTCTAGTGAATTGGGTGCAAGTAGAGTGGTAGAAGTCACCGTAACCATGTTAACATAGGCCTCAGGTTGAGCAACAAAATTAGCGGGATCAATAATCATGTTAGAAGAGTGTGATGAAAATGGTTCCATGTATATCTGCAATTCACTATTAGCTTTCACCATTGATTTGTTAGCATTCTGCTTACCCCCATCGATACGAATGGCACCGTCCTTGATATGGTCATGTATCTCATGACACAGCCGCATACAATGTTTAGTATCATGTCCATTAACTTGATGGTATTGACAATAAGTTCTTCCATCATACCAATTAGGGTAAGGCCCCTTAAGAGGCTTAGGACTTGGCAAAGTCACGACCTTATCCTTCAATAGCTTTTGTAAGATAGAAGAATAGGATTCTGATAACTTTGTGAATCTTTCGTTATGTTTGAGGTCATTATCATCAGTAGTAGCTACTACATTTGTAACGTTCTTACCTTTCCCAAATATTGATATGATGGATTTAACCTCAGAATGGGAGCATGAGGAGGATCCCCTAAACTAAACAACCATTTGCTAGTACTCTCATAGAGTTGCACACAAATGCATGAAAGAAGGATATTTCATAAGGGGGAACTTTTCTTTCCAAGGCCTTTGTAAGTTCCCTATGAATACGTTATGTATGTCTAAATCAAGCAATTGATATGAGATTTGTGAAAGGAGCGCTTGATAGCGCATAATGAAATTAGTGATCTTTTCATTGTCACCTTCTTTGCGTCGGACGAGATCCGAAAAGGTCATCTTTGGCCCAATGTTTGCTTGGAATTTTCTAAGGAATTGATTCACAAGTTGGTCAAATGAGAAAATAGAATTGTTAGGCAAGGAACAATACCACTCGAGTGTTGTGTCCTTGAGTGATCGAGGAAACAACTTCACCATTGATGCATCATGGTGGAAGAAGTCGGTACACAAGGTGTTAAAAGTAGACACATGTATCTACGGATCCCCTTTACTGCCATAATTTTCAAACTTAGGGATCTCCATTCCTTGTGGGAAGGGAGTGTTCAAAATTTCCTGAAAGATAGGTTGGGCAGATGCCTGGGAAAGAATCGCTAACTAGCTCTACATATTACTCGTATTCTAAAGAAGAGTATTCAGAATAGGGTCATTAGAAGATAGAGGGCAAGAGGAACCTCCTCCAGAACTGCCACCAAAACCACCTCCAGAACTGCCACCGGTGTGACCTCCACCAGAACCACCACCGGAGCCACCACCACCAGTAGGGCCTTTGTCGAAGCTGCCTCCAACTCTAGAACCACCACCATGACCTCAGCCGGAACCACCTCTTCCAGTGCCACCACCACTACTGAATCCACTACCACTAACAAAAAATCCACCACTAGAGGTGACAGGAGGGGTGAAGCTAAATCCTAAGGGGATTTCGTTTACTTTGATAGTTTTAGGTTGTTTAGAGATAGAAGGGATCACATCGACGATGTAAATGGATGTGGGAGGCATTGATACTCCTAACTATCCTTCACGCTCTTCAAAAGTGAATCCTTGTACAAAGCTAGGATTGCTCAAAGGAGCACACGCTTTGGTGAGACCAAGGAGGCTTGTTAGAAGTTCTATGCCCATTTGATCTTTATCCACCATATGTATTAACTCGCTAACAACCCAAGCAGCCCTAGCCATCTTTAGGTTTCTTTCTAAGTGATTCTCTAACTTGCCCAATCCTTTAGTAAGGGTGGAGATGCATTGCATAGGAATTTGAATGGCCTCATGTTCATCCACCAACGATGGTGTAGGAGATGCAGGAGGGGTTGGGATGTGATCAGTTTCATCAACGAATCTCATCTCGTTCCTTGACAACTGCTCTTGTGCAGCCAGACCAACAATAGGACCAAAGAAAGGCTTGTAGAGAAACCCATAGAGACCTTCATCCTTTCCATCAGGAGGTGTCTTAGAATTCTCCTAACAATATGCATGAAAGTCGTAGATTGGGTTGTGAAGCTCATAAAATTTCACAATACTCAGAAATACAATGGTCACATAGAACAAAGGGAAAAATTTCAACACCCATGGATGACCAGGTGTTGGTTCATGTCTGGTTCACCAAAATGTAAGAGAGGGGGGCCATTGCGTGCATGACCCCAGGTCATGGAGGGTCAAGATGTGGGAGGCTACCCTAACTTACCTCAATTGAATACAGTTTTAAGTAATGCGTGATGAGAATAATGAAGACCATGAAGCCCCTGGGTTACACTATAGACCCAAAACATAGAAAGGGGTTAAGCAAGTTGGTTTTGGGTTCAATGCTACATCTCAGGAAGCTCTCTGCTTGAGGATGAAAGTGCAGTCTCTAGACGATAGCGTGGCGTGCTGGCGTCTCTCAAGTGCGCTGGCATCCGTATGACTAGACAACTATAGAGACAAGGTCAATCCTAAGAAAACAAGCTAGCAACCTGGCTAACTACTATTAAAGGGCCAAAATAATGTGGGCCAAAATAATGTGATTAAGTATTTACAAA
>VDFB02311009.1:0-21763 GCA_007258455.2 Sequoia sempervirens | reverse complement strand
GTTCTTTCTATCTAAAGTTGAGGTAGTCTGGAGGTAGTTTATTGTAGTTCACTCCTTGTAGACTCTTTGGTTTCTTAGAGCCTTGGGAGTAGTGAATCCCCCTTCTCTGCACTTAAAAAATTTAAACAATTTAAAACCTAATTATGCATTAGCAAAAAGTAAACATATGAAATGACAATGCAAACACCACCATACATAATAGAACACTAGATTTACATGGAAAACCCTAAGCAAAGAAAAACCATAGTGATTATTATCTCACATATATATGAATAGAAACACCAAATTACAATTAGGCTCATTGCTAAGGGATCACAACCCATAAAGAAGAAAGGATCATTACCCAAAGGACTCACTACATAGAATAAATAAGAATATAAGAAAACTATTACAAAGATATTCACTATCTTAGAGCAGTAGGAAAGATCCACCACTGCAACTCTATGCCATCCACAACCTTTGGCTCACTGCCTCCTAAAACTTTAAACACACTAAAAATGTAGATACGTTTTGATCATTACATCCAGAGTCATAGGAATTAAGCTCACACTCAAATCACCACACTTGATCACATTCACATCATTACACACATCCACACTTTCCACCAACAAATCACCTTGCATTATATCATCCCTGACCTAAACAATCTTAATTAGGTCAACATTAATGAAATGTATGCACATCAAACATGCAACACCAAATAGGTTGGCACCAAACACCTCTGTGGTAGAAAGAAGTGAAGTAAATTACACTAAGGGTTACCTAGGACCAAAATATACATCACCACATTACTCAACACATCCACAATCCATAAGGTGCCTCCACAAATAGCACTAGTCCACCAGGTTGGCCAAACTTGAACTAGCACTATAAGCGACCACATACATGCTTCTCTAGGTCCAAAAACAACATGTAGACCACACAAAAACACCAAAAAACATCAAAATACTATATTGAAACACTGTCGTAACCATCTAAAACAAAGATTACTTTCATCATGTGCATTAGGATGCACTACCACTAAACTCCATCACAAGAATTGAACTTATAGAGGAACTCAACACTAGATAATATAAGCATGTTCCCAAATCTGCAATGCAAATAAATGTAAATCAATCTCATTTCTCCCAGACAACCTTCTATACAAACACACTATCAACCAAAACTTCTTATATTGTATAATCCAAAACCTAAAACTTTGGATATAGAACCTTTGAACACCTTTATTCATCATATCCAAACCATACAATAAAATATTCAACCATGAAGAAATGTGGAGCACAACATTAAAAACACCTCTATCACCATGCACACTCTTCTATTCAAATTTTCTCAAAAGCACTTCGAACCAAGTGAACCGGCTACATCAGCAACAATACAAACATTTTCTCAATCTATCTACAACACTTGCAACACTTGCTCATAAAAAAATTATCAACATGATGACATAATCCTAACTACACTAAAGGTTGACATCAAACTGCAAAACAAATGACAACATAGTGAAACAATCTCCAACAACTCCAATAATCTTCATACTATTCACATCAATGATCACTTGCAACATACTTTCAATAGTTTGTATGTTGAATTTGGAGTGTGATCAGGACCAATAGTTTTATACACATTGTATGTTGAGATTGAAGAACCTTTTGAACAAGGTGGACACTTGTAATAAGTGTGAGTTATTTTTTAATGTGGTGACATGTTTTGATTGACTAGTAGTTAGGATTTGATACTTTTCTTGATCCAATTTACTTTGAGACCCATTTTTACTTCATGTGCCAAATTTTAATTTTTGGATTCATTAATTTTATATATTTTATTTTGATAGTTTTCTTTGTATATTTTTTCCTTTTGTCGGTCCCAATTAGTGGGTTGAAGGAATTGGAAATGATGGTTTATGGCATATATGGGAGGAGCATTAGCAACAAAATTATCATAAAGACTACTTATGGCCCCTATTTTTATGCTTTCATTAGATGAAGTTACCCCTAGTATCATAGAGGTACCACTAACTTCATTAGATTTCTTGATCAATGAACAATCAATATCTTTATATCTAGGATTATCAAAAGATTGTATTGGTTCTAAAATTCCTTGCTCATGTAGGACTAATCATCTTCCTTGATAGTTCATGCTTTGGCTAATTTTTTTTCAATGGGATATTTTATTTTTTGGAAGTAATATGCTAAGCCATTGTTGTGTGGTTGGAAACTATAAATATTTGTTATTTTCTCATCTGCAAAAAATCTTTCTTTCACAAAAGTGAGTGATTTGAGTTGATAGGATACTATCACTTTCTCCTTGTTCATGATTATTGCTTCATAAATATTAGGAATATTCATTAGATGCATAATATCTTATTTATTAATATATTTGAAATGAGTTTGGTGTAGGGGCACCAAGCCATTTTGTGCAAACTAGGTCTTCAATTGGTCTTAGGGTGATTTTTAATGTTTAAAGTCATTTTTTGTGTTCAATAAGGTCATATAGACCAATTTTTTATGTAATAAGTCTCATTAGTGTGGTTAGGGGTCATTTGAGTTAATATTGGAAAAAATGCAAAATGATGTCATTTCAAAATTGGAAAAGTGCAAAGTTGCAATTTTTTGAATACCAATGGTCAAGTTGGTTGATTGTGGAAGTTGAGAGGTTGAGTTAGTTTTTTTTGGAAGGAAAAGGTCTTTAAAGAATGTGGGAACTCAATGTTTCAAGGTTGTTGAAAGTTTAGATTGTTAAAACCAATAGAAGCTCTTGAATTCTCTATTTGTTTCTCAGAAATTTGTGTTAAATTACTGTAGCAGCCTCTTGTACTTTCCTGTACAGATTATTTTTATTCAAATTTGAATTTTCTTTGGTGAATATATGTGTTGAACATGTTTATATCTTGGTTTGAGTGGTCTTCAACAGGTTTGAAAGGTTTTGAAATTAATTTTCTCAAAATGGGTTTGTAGCTATCCATACAAGGGTTTGAGAGTGTGATATGATGAATTAGGCCATTCCACCTATTGTTTATGTTGTGTCTTGGTGGAATGGGCCTAATTAGGTAGGCTTAGGTGTGAATATGTTATCTTGAGAGCAAGGGTGGTCTTTTGAGGTCTTGGGCATGAAACCCTAGTTACACAAATGAGTGATTTTAATAAAATTGGGAGGTTTTAGTGTGGAAATGTGTGAAAAATTTGGGGGCAACATATTATGAATTTTTTTTTAGCATGTGAAGACATAATAGGATAGGTTTGAGGTGTTGGAATGGTTTCTATATGTTTGGAGTAAGGTTTTTCAATAAACCCTCATTGGAAGGGCATAAAATGAGGGTTGCTTATTTTAATGGCATAGTGAGTGTTTCCCTTGTAGGGAATAGTAGATTTTGAGTCATGATGGGTGATTGTCTAAAATAATTTTAGAGGGACAGCAAGTTTTTTGTGTATTTCCTTTGTAAAAGTGGCCTAATTGGACTATTGGGACAACGTTGAAGCCCTGATTTGTTGAAGTTGTTCCAAAGTAGCCTATTGAGGTTTTGTGATATGTTTTTGTATGCCCTAATGGGTATCTGAAAAGGTACTTTGAGTAGAAATGGTAGTGGCAATACTATAAGGAGTTAGTCAAATTTTGATGTGATAAGGAGAAGTTGAAGTTTTATGACTTGTTGAGTTGTTGTTGTTGATTGAGATTGTGTTGATTTGTTTGAAGAATTCCCTGTTTGACATCAATTGGTATCAAAGTACATGGATTAGATCTCTAGAGAGCTAAAAGTTGCAAATTAAAGAAGGGTAAGTGGAAGTTGAAAAGATAAAGTGTAAAAATGCCTCCAAAGGGGAAAAATATGGCTAAGGAGATGAGTGATTTGAAGGATAAGTATGTTAGGGAGATCAGAGAATTGAAGGAAAGATTGGAAGCACTAGAAACAAACAAGAGAAGATAAGTGAACCTAAGTGAATACAATGATTCTGATGAAGAAGAGGAAGAAGAGTTTGAAGATGTGGATGAAGAACTAGATTTAGAAGATCAGAGAATGGAAAAGTAGTTAAGGGCAGTTAAGAGTGATAAGCACAAAGTAAAGATTGATGTTTCGAAGTATAGTGGGAATTTGAAAGAGGAAGAGTTATTAGATTGGATAGCATCTTTGGATAACTACTTTGAGTGTGAAGACATTTCTAAATAACGAAGAGTCAAAATTACAAAGAAAAAACTAAAAGTTAATACACTTTTGTGGTGGGACTACGAGCAGTCCGAGAGAAGAATGAGAGGTAAATCCAAGATTGTATCTTGGGAAAAGATGGTAGCCAAGATTAAAGGTAAAATTCTCCCTTCTCATTATGCTATTTAGATGTTTAGGAAGCTTCAAAGTTTAAGGAAAAAAGAAATGGATATAAAAGCCTACACTGAAGAATTCTATAAGTTAAGTATGAGATCTAACCATAATGAGAATGAGGATGAAAAAATTGCCAGGTACTTGCGTGGTTTGAGATTGAATATTAAGGATGAATTGGCTTTGAAAAATCCAAGGAGTGTTGAAGAATGTTATCAGATGGCTCTAAAGGTAGAAAAAAAACTGAAAAGGAGACAAGAAAAGATAGTTAGAGGAAGAGGCTTCACTTCAAGAGGAAGAGGATCTTTCTCTAATTCAAGACAAACAAGTGAAAGCCAAGATGAGGCAAATAAAAGAGAAGAACAAGCTAGAGATTTTAACAGTGGTTTTAGAGGTTCAAGAGGTAGATTTGGTGGTGGAAAAAGTTCAAATGCATTTGCAGGTAGATGCTAGAATTGTATTGAGTTTGGTCATCCATCATACAAGTGCTCTAAAAATTTTAGTGCTACATCAAGTGGTGGAGAAAGGAGAAGTGAAAATAGAGCTCAAATGGTGCAAGAAGATGAATGTGAGAGTTCAACTTCTTCAAGTCATCTTGCTGCTCCAGAATTTGGGGAAAGTTTGATGCTGAGAAGAACACTCTTGAAGAAATCTAAGGAAGAGGAGATGACCCAAAGAAGGAGCTTGTTCAAGAAAAAATGAAAATGTAGAGGTAAGGTATTCAAAATTGTGATAGATTCATGTTCAATTGACAATATGGTGTCTAGAGAGATGGTAGAGAAACTAAAACTAGAAATAATTCCTCATGAATCACCCTATAGAGCATCTTGGTTGAATGAAAATCAGCCACTTTTGGTAAATGAGAAAGCATATGTTGAGTTTCAGATTGTTGGGTATAGAGATAAGGAGCTTTGTGACATTTTACCCATGGATTGTTGCCATCTACTTCTTGGAAGACCACAAAAATTTGATAGGTGTGTATTAAATGATGGAAGGGAAAATACCTATACCATTGAGAAGGATGGAAGTTCTTTTGTATTAACCCCATTGTAGGAGAAGGGTGAAACAAAGATCAAGGAAGCAAGAGCAGTCATGATAGACAAGGAGTTCATGAAATTTGAGGAAGAAAGAAACAAAGAGGTTGCAGCCACCCCAAGGCATGAAGTTGCTATGAAAATAGATGGAAGATAAAACAATGTGTTGATAACAAAAGCGAGTTTGAATAATGATGCAATACTGAAAGCAAGAGTTGGTGAGTTGGTCAAGGATGAAATGTGTGATTGAGTGAAAAATTTCTTCAAAAGGAATGAAGGAATCATCGTAGGGACAATAATTTGTCCTATAGTTGCTACAAAAGTTGAAGGGAAGTCATATTCTAATAAAATAGAGGTTTGTGGGACTGATAAAATAGAGATCTCGAAGATAGAGGTTTTGAGGATAGTAATGAGGGTGAAAGATGGAATGCAACAAGTAGAAAGGAAAGGAAAAGTGTGTGAGTACAAATATGGTTCAAGAACGGAGAGAACAGGTCAAGAAAATGTTGGTACTGTGTGTTTGTAGGTATAAAGGTGGTTTTGACGCCATTGCAAGGTGGAGTGAAGATGAACCAACATCCATTTAGTGAAGGATAGTATACTCAAGGAATGATTCAGTCAAAAGGAAGGAATGATTCAGTCAAAAGATAGGAATGATGCAAGTTTGAAAGAGGTTCCAAGTGTAGATGTGGATTGGAGAGAACTCAATGAGAAAATTCAACATGGTTTTGATGGTTCCTCAAGGCACTTGGGGTTTTCTTTTAGGTCAGGTGTATGGTGCAGGGGAACCAAGCCATTTTGTGCAAACTAGGACTTGAGTTGGTCTTAGGGTGAGTTTTAATTTTCAAAGTCCTTTTTTGTGTTCAATAAGGTCATATAGAAAAATTTGTGATGTAATAAGTCTTATTAGTGTGGTTAGGGGTCATTTGAGTTAATATTGGAAAATTTGCAAAATGATGTCATTTCAAATTTTGTAAAAGTGCAAAGTTGCAATTTTTTGAATACCAACGGTTAAGTTGGTTGATTGTGGTGGAAGTTGAGAGGTTGAGTTAGTTTTTTTTGGAGGGAAAATTTCTTTAAAGAATGGGGGAAATCGATGTTGCAAGTTTGTTGAAAGTTTGGATTGTTAAAAGAAATAGAAGCTCTTGAATTCTGTATTGTTTCTCAGAAATTTTTGTTAAATTACTATAGTAGCATCCTATACTTTCTTGTATAGATTCTTATTCAAATTTGAATTTTCTTTTGTGGATATATGTTTTGAACACATTTTGATCTTGGGTTGAGTAGTCTTTAATAGGTTTGAAGGGTTTTGAAATCAATTTTATCAAAACGGGTCTATAACTATCCATATAAGGGTTTGAGAGTGTGATATGATGAATTAGGCCATTCCACCTATTATTTATGTTGTGTCTTAGCGTAATGGGGATAATTAGGTAGGTTTAGGTGTGAAGATGTTATCTTGAGAGCAAGGGTGGTCTTTTGAGGTCTTGGGCATGAAGCCCTAGTTGCAAAAATGAGTGATTTTGAGTAAAATTGGGAGGTTTTAGTGTGGAAATTTGTGAAATATTTGGGGGATACATATTATGAATGTGTTTTATGCATGTATAGAAATAATAGGACAGGTTTGAGGTGTTGGAAAGGTTGCTAGCTGTTTGGAGTATGGTTTTTAAATAAACCCTCCTTTGAAGGGCATAAAATGAGGGTTACTTGTTTTGGTGGCATAGTGAACATTTCCCTTGCAAGGAATAGTGGATTTGAGGTTTTGAGTCCTGTTGGGTGACTGTCTAAAATATTTTAGAGGGAAAACAAGTTTTTAGTGGAGTTCCTTTGTAAAAGTGGCATAATTGACCTGTTGGGACAACGTTGAAGCCCTAATATTTTGAAGTTGTTCCAAAGTAACCTATTGAGGTTTTGTGATATGTTTTTGTATGCCCTAATGGGTATCTAAAAAGGTACTGGTCTTGAGTAGAAAGGGCATTCTCTAAAGATATACCTGATTCATTCATGTGGAAATACTACAAGGAGTTAGTGAAGGTTTGATGTGATAAGGAGAAGTTGAAGTTTTATGACTTGTTGAGTTGTTTTTGATTGAGATTGTGTTGATTGGTTTGAATAATTCCCTATTTGACATAAATTGGTATCAGAGCACAGGGATATGATCTCTAGAGAGTTGAAAGTTGTAGATTGAAGAAGGGTAAGTGGAATTTGAAAAGATAAAGTGTCAAAATGCCTCCAAAGGGGAAAAATATGGCTAAGGGGGTAAGTGATTTGAAGGAAATATTGGAAACACTGGAAACAAGCAAGAGAAGAGAAGTGAACCTGAGTGAAGACAATGATTCTCATGAAGAAGAGGAAGAAGAGTTTGAAGATGTGGATGAAGAACTAGATCCAGAAGATTAGAGAATGGAAAATTTGTTAAGGGCAATTAAGAGTGATAAGCACAAAGTAAAGATTTATGTTTCAAAGTATAGTGGGAATCTGAATGAGGAAGAGTTATTAGATTGGATAGAATCTTTGGATAACTACTTTGAGTGTGAAGACATTCTTGAAGAAAAGAGAGTAAAAAATACAAAGACAAAACTGAAAGGTCATGTACTTTTAAGGTGGGACTATGAGCAGTTTGAGAGAAGAAAGAGAGGAAAATCCAAGATTGTATCTTGGGACAAGATGGTAGCCAAGATGAAAGGTAAAATTCCCCCTTCTCATTATGCTATTTAGTTGTTTAGGAAGCTTCAAATTTTAAGGCAAAAAGAAATGGATGTAAAAGCCTACATTGAAGAATTCTATGAGCTAAGTATGAGACCTAACCATAATGAGAATGAGGATGAAAAGATTGCTAAGTACTTGTGTGGTTTTAGATTGAATATTAAGGATGAATTGGCTTTGATAAGTCCAAGGAGTGTTGAAGAATGTTATCATATGGCTCTAAAGGTAGAAGAAAAAGTGAAAAGGAGATAAGAAAAGACAGTTAGAGGAAGAGGATCTTTCTCTACTTCAAGACAAACAAGTGAAAGCCAAGAAGAGGAAAATAAATAATAAGAACAAGGTGAAAATTTTAGAGGTGGTTTTAGAGGTTCAAGAGGTAGATTTGGTGGTGGAAGAAGTTCAAATGCATTTGTAGGTAGATTCTAGAATTGCATTGAGTTTGGTCATCCATCATACAAGTGCTCTAAAAAGTTTAGTGCTACATCAAGTGGTGGAGAAAGGAGAAGTGAAAGAAGAGATCAAATGGTGCAAGAAGATGAATGTGAGAGTTTAAATTCTTCAATCCATGTTTCTGCTCCAGAAGTTGGGGAAATTTTGATGCTGAGAAGAACACTCTTGAAGAAATCTAAGGAAGAGGAGATGACCCAAAGAAGGAGCTTGCTCAAGAAAAAATGAAAATGTAGAGGTAAGGTATTCAAAATTGTGATAGATTCAGGTTCAACTGATAATATGGTGTCTAGAGAGGTGGTAGAGAAACCAAAACTAGAAATAATTCCTCATGAATCACCCTATAGAGCATCTTGGTTGAATGATAATCAACCACTTTTGGTAAATGAGCAAGCATATGTTGAGTTTCAGATTGGTGGGTATAGAGATAAGGTGCTTTGTGACATTTTACCCATGGATTTTTGCCATCTACTTCTTGGAAGGCCATGAAAATTTGATAGGTGTGCATTATATGATGGAAGGGAAAAAACCTATACCATTGAGAAGGATGGAAGTTCTTTTGTATTAACCCCATTGTAGGAGAAGGATGAAACAAAGATCAAGGAAGCAAGAGTAGTCATGATAGAAAAGGAGTTCATGAAATTTGAGGAAGAAAGAAACAAAGAGGTTGTAGCCACCCCAAGGCATGAAACTTCTAGGAAAACAAATGGAAGATAAAACAATGTGTTGATAACAAAATCGAGTTTGAAGAATGATGCAATATTGAAAGCAAGAGTTGGTGAGTTGGTCAAGGATGAAATGTGTGATTAAGTGCAAAATTTCTTCAAAAGGAATGAAGGAATCATGGTAGGGACATTACTTTTTCCTATAGTTGCTACAGAAGTTGAAGGGCGGTCATATTCTGATAAAATAGAGGTTTGTGGGACTGATAAAATAGAGATCTCAAAGATAGAGGTTTTGAGGACAGTAATGAGGGTGAAAGATGGAATGCAACAAGTAGAAAGGAAATGGCAAGTGTGTGAGTACAAATATGGAGCAAGAATGGAGAGAAGGATAGATCAAGGGAAGGTTCGTACTAGTGTGTTTATAGGTATAAAGGTGGTTTTGAAACCATTGCAAGGTGGAGTGAAGATGAACCAACATCCATTTAGTGAAGGACAATATACTCAAGGAATGATTCAGTCAAAAGGAAGGAATGATGCAAGTTGGAAGGAGGAACTAACTGTAGATGTGGATTGGAGAGCACTCAATGAGAAGAGGAAACATTGTTTTGATGGTTCCTCAAGGGACTTGATGTTTTCTTCTAGGTCGTGTGTATGGTGCAGGGTCACCAAGCCATTTTGTACAAACTAGGTCTTGAGTTGGTCTTAGGGTGAGTTTTAATGTTTAAAGTTATTTTTTGTGTTCAATAAGGTCATATAGACCAATTTGTGATGTAATAAGTCTTATTAGTGTGGTTAGGGGTCATTTGAGTTAATATTGGAAAATTTGCAAAATGATGTCATTTCAAATTTTGTAAAAGTGCAAAGTTGCAATTTTTTGAATACCAACGGTTAAGTTGGTTGATTGTGGAAGTTGAGAGGTTGAGTTAGTTTTTTTTGGAAGGAAAATTTCTTTAAAGAATGGGGGAGATCGATGTTGCAAGTTTGTTGAAAGTTTGGATTGTTAAAAGAAATAGAAGCTCTTGAATTATGTATTTTTTCTCAGAAATTTCTATTAAATTACTATAGCAGCCTCTTGTACTTTCTCGTATAGATTATTCTTATTCAAATTTGAATTTTATTTGGTGGATATATGTGTTGAACACATTTTTATCTTGGGTTGAGTAGTCTTCAATAGGTTTGAAGGGTTTTGAAATCAATTTTCTCAAAACAGGTCTATAATTGTCCATACAAGGGTTTGAGAGTGTGATATGATGAATTAGGCCATTCCACCTATTATTTATGTTGTGTCTTAGTGGAATGGGACTAATTAGGTAGGATTAGGTGTGAAGATGTTATCTTGAGAGCAGGGGTGGTCTTTTGAGGTCTTGGGCATGAAGCTCTAATTCCAAAAATGAGTATTTTGAGTAAAATTGGGAGGTTTTAGTGTGGAAATGTGTGAAATATTTTGGACAAGCATATTATGAATGTGATTTATGAATTTGAAGACATAATAGGATAGGTTTGAGGTGTTGGAAAGGTTGCTAGAGGTTTGGAGTATGGTTTTTCAATAAACCCTCCTTGGAAGGGCATAAAATGAGGGTTACTTGTTTTGGTGGCATAGTGAGTGTTTCCCTTGTAGGGAAAAGTGGATTTTGAGGTTTTGAGTTATGATGGGTGACTGTCTAAAATAATTTTAGATTGGAAGCAATTTTTTAATGGAGTTCCTTTGTAAAAGTGGCCTAATTAGCATGTTGGGACAGTGTTGAAGCCCTGATTTGTTGAAGTTGTTCCAAAGTAACCTATTGAGGTTTTGTGATATGTTTTTGTATACCAAAATGGGTATCTAAAAAGGTGTTGGTCCTAAGTTGAAAGGGCCTTCTCTAAAAGATATACCCAATTCATTCAAGTGGCAATACTACAAAGAGTTAGTGAAGGTTTGATGTGATAAGGAGAAGTTGAAGTTTTATGACTTGTTGAGTTGTTTTTTATTGATATTGTGCTGATTGTTTTGAAGAATTACCGATTTTACATTATTTTTAGAACTAAGAAAGTCAGTTTGTTCCCAAAAATAGGTTGTTACATCAAGGTCAATGTGAAAACCCTTTTTGTCGTCAGTTGTTGGGATATCATCATAGATTCCCATGAACTCAACTATAATTGAATAAATTTTAATATTTTTAGAGAGAAATATCTTGTTGGTCCCAAGAAATGAGTTTTGGATGAATAAGGGGAAGATAATCTATGTCCATGGAAGGAACGTGTCTAATTTGTGGAAGTGGTGGCTATTAGAATATGGATGGGATTATCTTTAATTTTTGGATCATGGATTGGGTGGAAATGGATGACGATATTATCATAGAATTATAAAGAGATATGATCTTGATCAATTATTGGATGAGCTTAAAAGTCAATTTCATCTATAGGGATGATTTGAGTAACTTGATATTGATTCATTTTGTAGCTTATTTCTTCATTCTTTGGACTATTCTCTTGACATAGATCCAGTTTTGATGATGGGATATAGATAGGGGAATCTTGGATGGGATCAATATTTTAACATGATACTAATGGATTTTTAATAGGACACTCTAGAGTGGGCATGATAGGTGATGGAGGGAATGGTGGTGTTCAGTCTAGGATTTCTTGATCATATATAGAATCCTTAACAAGAACTAGATTATCTTGGATTTCATGATTATCATTTGTGGAAATCCCTTGTATGTAATCTTGGGAGGACTAGGATGTGGTGGATTTTCATTTCAAAGGTCTAAGAGATGTATAATTATAAGGAGAGATGGATACATCTTGTGGTAAAGCTTCTTCAATATGAACTATTATGAATCAAATGAGGTGGGTATATTATGGCTATGGATATTATTAATGTGAATATTTTGGGATGAACCATTGTTAGGAATATATGGATGGTTTTGATTATTTTTGATAAAAGGATCTTGATATATACGTGATTTATCATTAGGTGAGTGGGATGTATGACCTTCTACTTCAATCTCACCATGATCAATGAGAGATCTTGGATGCAATTTTTAATTTGTATGTATCTAAACATGTTACAAATTTTAATTTGATTGTACTTATAATACTCATTTTCTTTGTACCATGCAGGTTTAGGTGTATTCTCATCAAAAGGTATGATGTATGGAAAATTTATTCAGTTTTCTTATATGAGTGTTTGTAACACTAGCTCTATAGGTCCCTAAAGGGGTGTAGCTACATTTTGGATGACCTGGGTTTTTCATTTTCCTTATGGTATAGTAACATGTGTTTGTTTTTAGACATTTTGGATACTAGGATTTATTTGTTTGGGAAATTTTTGTGTAGTCTATAAAAGTTTGGAGTTATTTATCTCATCAATTATTTTTTATTTTTGACCCGAAAATGTGGTTTGTCATTGGTATGATTATTTTTTTCTTTATCTTTGTTATAGATATTGGCCAAGCCTTTGGAAATGAGGGACTTCTCAATGGTCACCCCCTTGTCTACAATTTTATCAAAATTGGATACATAGTGGACTTGTATATGAAAGGACATTTTAGGATTAATATTCATAAAAAAATATGGACAAGCTTTTTGGTATAGGCCAAGGAAAGTGACTGGTGATAATCCTCCACCATTAAAGAAAGGATGCAAAAATTTTCCCACTTGGTTGTTTAGTGTAACATAGATCAAGAATGGTTAAATCATGCTCAACATTATATTAGAAATGGGTAGAAACCATCTATTTTTTCTTCAATGGTGGACAAAGTAATTTTGGGATTATTTTTACTCATTTGACTCATTGTATTACCAAACAAATAAAACACATAACTAATATTTGAACTTCTACTATCCAATTCACTTGACCAATTTGCATAAAAAAATCCCTATGTGCCTAATGAATTATCCACATCATCAATACAATGATAATAAAAGTTCCATGCAAATATCTAAATACCCTCTCAATAAAATTCCAATGATCTCTACTAGTGTTAGACATAAAATATCTCAAAACTCCTATTGGTTTGGTAATACCTAGTGTAATATAAACCATCACATTCATCAAACTACCAAAATCACTAGCATAAGGTGCATTAGAAATCCCATTAAAGTCATCATTTGATTTAAGAAACATCTATAAAGTAAGATTAGTAACAAAAGGAAATGGGACACTATGATTTACATTCATGCACATTAAATTATCAAAAAATGGTATCCACATACTTAATCCAACTCAACCAAAGCTTTTTATGTACCAAATCCCTAATAATCTCCATCCAAAGTGTAGATACCCTAAATTGTCCCAACCTACAAACAACACCTTTTTACTAATTTTCACTTTCCTTCCCTGAATGATTAAATAATACCTTATTATTTGATTATTATCAATTTTCATATTCTACTATTAATTAAGTGACTTTACATTATTTAATTCATTCATTCAAATTCATCATTTCTAACTAATTAAATAAATCATATTTATTTAATAATGTCCTAATTACCATTATTCTCCTTGATTAATTAAATAAATCATATTTATTTAATAATGTCCTAATTTAACATTATTCTTCCTGATTAATTAAATAAACCTTATTTATTTAATCATGTTGCTAACTTCACTAAGTCTTCTATTTTAATTAAATAGTTATCATGTAATTATTTAATTAACATCAAACATCCTTCTTATATTAATTAATTGTTAAAAATTATTTAATTAAACACCTTTCCCACTTCTAGATTAAATAATTAAATCAATTATTTAATTCTCCATTATTCACTCAACATGATCTATCAATATATAAAATTTTGTTTATTAATTCAATCTTTTTTTGCAGGTTTCCCTAAAGATTAATTAATTAATTAGTTAATTAATTATCCTCACACATTGACTGATCAATCACACCCATTGATTATTCAATCAAACCTATTGACTAAAAAATCAATTTCATTGATTATTCAATCCCACTAATTAATCAATCAATCTCGTAGATTGATCAATAAATCTCCATTGATTATCCAATCAATTCCCTTGATTGAATCAATCAAGCTAGTTAACTCTTCAATCTATTTCCCCTCAATGGACCTCAACTGTTGATCCTGATCTTTCATCTTTGAATCCAGATTGTTCATCTAAAACAAGCATTTCTATAAAAGCATATTGACTATTGAAGAGAAACATGAATTAATTGAAAATATAGAAAGACAAGAAGAAAAGGATAAAGCTTCTTCATCACAATTAGGAGATAAAGGAAAATAAATGAAAGAGAAACCTAGGGAGACTTAAGGAGAAAAACAAACAAATGATAAAAAAGTGTCCATTCCTCCTAAAGGCTCCTTCATGGTTGAAATTGAATTTAGAAAAGAGACAACAAATAACGGTTTAGCCTCTTATTTGGTAGGATATGGTTGTGGGTGATCCCACAATACTGGTTTACAATTTTTGAGAGATCCTGATTTTTGGTGAAATCACATATTTTTAGAAAATATAATGATTTAAGCCTTGAAAAGTTCCATTTAAAGGATTCCAATTGAAGAGGGTTTGATTGAACCACCTTAGATCAAACCCCCTTGGATAGAACCCCGCTATTTTTAAACCATACCTATAATGGAGTCTCCTTTACACCTATCAAAATGCTAATAGAAAACCACTTTTGATTTACCTTTTGGGGGATCAAATGAATTCATTTAAAATTTATTTTTTGTAAGTATGTAGTCCTTATTATAAGCTTCCCAAAAAGTATAATTCTAAATAAATTTAATTTTATTATTATATTTATTTTTTCTTTCTTGTGAATGTTAGTTTTTCACCAAAAATCAAGCTCTTTGTTCTGCACATGTGGAAAAATAGTAGATTATAAAAAAAAATTGAAAAATATTAGTGCACCAAAAATATTAGCTACATTTTGGATGGACTGAATGAGATGAGGATAAAGTCTCAAAATTTTGATAAATTGATTGAGAAATTTATAAGGGAAATGGAGGAACTATTAGTTTCTAGATATCAAGAATAGGCAAAGGCTTATGCCTTGTGAAACATAGGAAAATATGGTGGTGAGGGAGTGATAAATATGGAATGTAGGTAATGCACCTATCTTCCTATTTTCATTATGAAAAGGAGATCCCCAAAGGTAAGATTGACTTTCAACCCTTAGGTGAGTCAACCTTAATGGAGATCTTGTTGTTTTCCTTACGCAAAGACAAGGTAAAATCTTCCTTAAAAACACTTTGGGGAGAAAAAATAAAAATAGTAAAAAAACTCAATTATGAAATATGCAACTTGAATCATCAATTTAAAGGATAATAGAAAAAAAATCAATCAAATTTCCACAAATCTGAGAAGGGGAAGATGTCAAAAACCTATCGCCAATTTTTTTTTATGAGTGTCCTCTTGGGATTGATTCTCCCTAAGGAAAATGGGTCTTTTTATAGGGATATAAAATATGTTTTTATAGTCCTCTACTCTTGGATCTACACTCCTAATTCCTTCATATTTCACAACCGAAAATTTGAAATTAAATTTTGAAAATGATTTTTCGTGGCTTGACAACTTTGATGATAACTTTGACAACTTTACAAAATTTCACTTTTGATCAATCTTCAATCCTTCTTCAACCTAATAAATTTTAAACACAAAGAGAGGAAAAAATTGTTTGTTTTTGGTGAATAGAGGTTTTCTTTGGTCAAACCTCATTTTGGTAATTAAACCTTGAAATGAAATAAAAAATGAATGGAAGGAATGATGAATAAATAATGCTATGTTGTAACTCACTAAACCATTGAATAAAAACCCTTAGAGGATTAAAGTCTAACACATATCTCCAAGGTCTTGATCTTGCATGAAATGTCTTGATTGGATGTTGATCTTGATGCTTGAATTTTAACATGAATTCTTGAAACCTACATCACAATTTTAGCTCCAAAAACATGCATGAATGAAGATAGCTTTGACATGATGCTTGAGATCTTGAATGCTACAAAAAATGACTAAGAAATATTCTCTTGAATTCTCTTGACAATATTTTTTTCTCTTGTGCAAGTTTCCTTCTTGCTTCTAGATTTCTTAGGATTTGAATTTGATAAAAATACCTTATATTTATAGGTAATTTTCTAATTTCCTAAAAAAAAAAACATCAAATGCCAATAGTTGCAAATTGAATTTAAATCATAAAAATGTCACGAAAAACATATTAAAAATTGGGGTCCTAAACTTAAGAGACCTAAATCTAAGACACTCTAATTCCAAGGAAATTTAATTAATGTTTGTGATTGTTTATTATAGGTTTCCCTTTCAGAAAACATGATTAATTAGTATTTTAAATGCATAATTGAGATAATTAGAGGCTTAATTAAGTCCAATTAATTAAGGGACCCAAACATAGTGTGAAAATGTAAAGGAGTACATTTTTTGACACTACATTTAGCCCCCACTCTAGTCATGAGACAATGATCCCTACACTCAAACTCACACTAAAGTAGACAAATAAGTGTCAAGAGGAGTCCAAGTGTACAAATGTTAGTGAGATAGGATGACAAAGATCAAGGAGGTTGCACAAAACCCTAAGATCCAGATACCATGGAAAACCAACATAAGTACAAAGGAACACACATGTAAAAATGATCTACATCAGCAAGACAAGATATACAAGCATATAATGTGAAAATTAATGAAAAGAAAAAAAGGGGAGGATCAAGCCTTGACTATTTGTCCACTTGGTATGGATAAATCCTTAGCTATTTGTCCAAAAAAAATGTTCACAAGTGGAAACCCGTTGTCTAGTATACAAACAAAATGTACTCACATAAGCTAGTGAAATCCATTGTTTGCTAGGTGAGCCCCAAAAAGTGGCTAATGGAAAATTTATGCCAAGTCTATAGGCTCCCATTATACTAACCTTACCAAATTTAAACCTCCTGATAAATTTGATAAGACGCCACACAAAAAGACTCTACAAGGCTAACAAGTTGGATTATGCTAGACACTCATGAAAAATATAAAGGCTCCACTGGCAAGCAAGTTGTGTTATGCTTGGTGGCCATGAAAAATATAAAGGCTCCACTAGCAAGAAAGTTGTGTTATGCTTGGTGGTTGTTTTAAATACAATAGGATAGGGTATTCAATGGGGTTTTTCATAGTTCATGAAAGGCCTCACTTTAGGGAACATTGTGCTTAATGTCTCCGAGAGAGGACTAGTTGAGGATAAAATATTTGCAACTTAGCGAATGTAAGCCATAAAATCACCACTAAGAGGAATTCCAAATGCCAAGAAAGTTCATGCTCTTGAAGGAAATTGAACCCAATTTCACCACCAAGAAGACACATCACATGAAGTAAGAAGATCACACTTTGAAACAAATAATGAGTAGGGACGCACATGCCCCCACTTTAAATAAATGACTACACACCATGTTGTGAGAAATTACTTTAAAGTAGAATATGATAAATTCCAGTATATGAGAGCTTTATTTGGAAAGACCTATCTAAAACATATGTTTCTGAGATAGAGCTACGTCATGGAAAGGAGGTTTCCTACTATATGTAGTCCTAAGATAACACATAAGGGATCCATGGATCTAGTGTCAACATTATGTCTTTGTTATAGTGATATAATTGAGCTTAGAATCATCATCATTCCATAAATGAATCATAAAATAATGATCACAAAGGAAGAATGACACATAGCTCAAGTGAAAACAAATGAGAATATTTTGGGTCAACATGGAAGAGACCTAAATGTCTCAACGTCTTGCATCATCCCCAAAAGGAAAACAAAAAATAAAATAAAAGATAAATGATTATTATAGATAGAAGAATGTATATAAAAATATAAGAATGCCACAACTGATATTCTTCCTTTGTATCCTTACACCAACAGAGTGACAAGGGTCATCTAAAGTAGGCTCACAAACATATAAATACACACCAAGAAGCACTACACATGGGATCACATTGCACACATGCAGTGGCAAATAACATAAAAAGAAAATAAAGAAATGAATAGTATGGCACATGCAAGTCAACATATAATATGTCATCCACATCCCAATCTTGTTGATCATGTGTAAAAGGTGGAAAACTAGCCAAAGGGACAATGACAAGTGTTTTACTATGACTATTACCAAGTTCAACACATGGTGAGTCACTCTTGTTAGGAGTATCATCATGGTTGTTATCATTTAAGCTCATTGAAGGGGAAAACAATAAATTCAGCTCATTATACACTTCCTCATCAATCTTAGAAATCCCATCACCATTATCCAAGTTAATAACAATAGGAGGCCTAATGAAAATGTCCATATATGTTTCATGTGTTTGTTGTTGTGGAAAAGGTGGAGAATCATCATGCTTTGTTTCAATTGGTGTTTGATCTTGGTTTTTTTTTTGTTCTCTTCTTTTAAATTATGAGCAATATCATGAAATCTACGCCTATGCTCTTTAGCATTTCTATTTATTCTTGTGTGATTTTCAAGTTGTGATTGTGTAGGAGTGGGTTTATCAACCATTGGTTTCTTTTCTTCCTACAAAGGAGGAAAAAAAGGAATAATAGAAGGTTGTTCAACTACTTTATCTTTAGCTTTATAAACTTGTTTATTCTTAGGATGCAAAATGGAACTTATATAGTTATCTTGTGGTCTTTTATAGGAAATAGGAGAAGGATTTGTCATGGGCTGGTCTTGGTTACTTGGAAAATATTTTGGTTCAATCATGGTTTCATCAATGATAGAAAGCTTAATCATGGGTTGAGGCATGTTGCTATAGGATAATTTTGCTATGTGATTTTCCTTGAACTTTTGATAAGATTTGAAAAATAATTCCTCATAAGGCTTAATAGGTTCCATGGGTTCAGGCCAAAGGAAATCCAATGAGAAATTCCCATGGGAAGACACAAGATTAAAGCCACTATGATGCACAGTAAATATGTCATGGCCAAATAGAAAATTTAAGCATGTATGCACTATTGATAGGATGACATCCATGGAGTGTAGCCATGGGTAACCAAACTTCACATGGAATTGGTTTGATGATAGGATGATGGAGAATGAAACATTTAATCATTTCAATCCAAC
The DNA here is from genome assembly GCA_007258455.2 of Sequoia sempervirens. Classification (NCBI taxonomy): domain Eukaryota; kingdom Viridiplantae; phylum Streptophyta; class Pinopsida; order Cupressales; family Cupressaceae; genus Sequoia; species Sequoia sempervirens. The sequence continues at coordinate 2,561 of VDFB02311009.1, read as the reverse complement.
TTGTAAAGGAAGAGTGATCAAACCTATTGTAGGGAAAGAAAAACCATTATGTGTTTTGATCCATGCTTTCAGTTGTTAATAAGAATCTTGATAAATTTCATGCATAAATAAGAATTCCTTGGTGATCATATTCTCTACACACATAGGATCAATTAATATCCCATTAGTAGGCTTGTCATTGATTCTTCCAGTGATGTAAAGAGGACCATCAGGTACACATATAATTATGTCATTTTGTGAGAAAGAAATGCCAAGGGGTCTTTTGGTTTGGCCCTTATGAGGTTGAACATCAATGAAAGTGACTAGATTACCATATCCCTTATCATGTCAACATTCATCACATCATTCTTAGCATCATAAAATTTTACAAAAGAGATGTTATGATTTGGCATGGGATTGGTAAATATTTGCAAATTTTGGTTGGATGGGGAAAAAGACTTATTTCCTTTATCATTAACACCATCAATATAGATGTGATTAGAATCAATGAGGTCTTGCACAATGTGTTTAAGACACTTACATTGTTCTTTGTTGTGTCCATTTTTTTGATGAAAATGATGAAAGGTATTTGAGTTCAAGTTTGAAGGTAAGGGATTAGTGGTATCAATGGCTCTAATAGGAGGTAAGGTGACTAATTTTTTACATAAAAGTTTCAACATGATGGAATGTAGGGTATTGAGTAATGGGGTACACTATCTACTCATTTCCCTAAATTGATATGGATTTGTTATTTTTATTGCCGCCACTTGAGATTCAACATGTTGACTTGTTGGGGTGGAATTATCTATAAAAAGATCTTATTTTATTTATTGAATGATTGAAAATTGTAATGGGGAATAGATTCAAATTTCTTAGGATGGTTAGGAGGTTTTTCTTCATGATGACTAACTGAATTCTGATAGTCATGAAGGATTGTGCACAAATGTGTAAAGGAGGGAAATTTCATCATGCCAAGCTTGTCTTGAATTTTGTTTTGTAAATTTTCAATGAACATTCTTTGAACATCAACATCAGGAATCTTAATGTTGATTTGTGACTAAAGCAATTGGTATCGTGCTATAAAATTAGTTATCTTTTCATCATCATTTTGTTTACATTTCATTAAATCAGCTAAGGTCATCTTAGGACCAATGTGCACTTGGAAGTGGTTGAGAAATGCATCAACAAGTTAATTGAATAAATGAATTGAATTATTCAATAAAGAAAGAAACCACTCCAAGATAGTGGCTTTCAAGGATCTAGGAAAATTTTAGCCAAGATATTGTCTTCAAAAATGAAGTCACTACATAAGATTGTGTATGCTAAGACATGGTTACTAGGGTCTCTTTTTCCACCATATTTCTCAAATCTAGGAATCTCTATGCCTTGTGGCATTTTTTTTCTTAATATCTCCAAGGATAATGGGTTTCTTTTGACATATTGTGAAGATTGGCCATTTTGATTTTGGTTCAATGTGGTAATTTTTTTTTGGAGGGATGAAACATTTCATAAGAGTTGGTTAAGGATGGAATCATTATTTGTGTTGTGAGATGGAGGTGAATAAGGTGGGGAGTGTATATGTGTTTGGAGGACAAGTGAATTATAAGTTTGTGAGGAGAGATGAATTAGGATATATGAGATTTGAATGCACAAAGCTAAAGGGATTCCCAGTGGAAATACCTAAGGATGTATTGACATTGCTAGTTGGTTGTATGATTGTTGTAACATGTGGGTTGGTATATGTAGGAATAGAGGCCACAATTGTAGGAGGAGGAATTGGATTTCTACCTTGAATTTGAGTGTACCCCAAAGTTTGAGCACAACTAGCGCCATTGCAGGGACATGATTGTTAATTATATGAGACATACTATGCACAATTTCTATTCCTTGTTCATTATCAAGAATTTTCCTTGTGTTATCTATGACAAGAAGTGCAGTACCAACAATGTATTCACAACTCACAAAGTTTTGTACTATTTTTAAGGTTGCATCCATTTTTTTTTAGGTTTTATTAAGGGACATTAGAAACCATTGTATCAACATTAGTCACATTGGTTGTCGGTAGGTTGGTCATGGGAAACAGAGTATCAAAGTTCTGGTCCATAATGGGTTGAGAATTATCAACACTATGAGTGAAAGAGTTGGAAAACTGAAGATCCATGGTGGATGTAGTAGTGCAGGATGACATGAGTCTCAAACTACATCTCAATATAGTATTTGTAATAGGACACCAAGTTTTGAAGCTCATACAAGTTTCACCAAACCTAAGTGCACCCAAAATGGAGATCAGGCACTAAACAAATGCAATCAACACCCAAAAGTATGAAGTGCAATGCAAGTATGCAAAAGGATTTTGTAATTTTTAGATTCAAAGAAAGATAATTTATTGTTTATTCTATGCAAAAACCTGAAAATGGTGGCTTGTAATGCCAATTTTGATTTCAAACAATGCACTTTATTTGACCAATTGAACCTAATGCAAACAATTATAGAATTTTCTGATTTATGAAACTAAAACAAAAAATTAAAAGCATAATAGAATGAAGAAAACAAAGACAAATTACTACCCAAAAATTTGAAAA